>VDFB02262115.1:0-47750 GCA_007258455.2 Sequoia sempervirens | reverse complement strand
CAAAACTAGACACACTAGCAAGAGAAAATTACAACATGTACTGCAACAACTATAAGCCAAAAATGGAAACATCATCTACTCCTACCAAAAATGCTTCTCAAGTAGTACACCCACATAATGGCCGCCTTTTACTTAGTTAGCATGTGTAGGACCCACAAGCCCATTTCTATACTTCTCATTGGGTGAGGTGTGATTTCTAGAGAAGCATATATTGGTGAGGATTGGTTTCATTTCTTTGTCCCTATTAGTTTTAGGGGTTTTGGATCACTTCTTATATTTTAGTGTCATTTCCCAAATTGTAGGAGATCAATTGGAGGTGAGACCCTCCCCTTCAATATCCTAGTGGGGGATTTACTATAAGGCAACCTTTTTACTTCTGGCATTGTTTGTGCCCTTGGAAATTTAATGTGTACATGTCCATTATAAGTGTCCTAGGGAAAACTTGTTCTTGTTTCTTAGGGGCTTTGGACGGCTACCAAGGATAAGACCATGCCATGTAACCTATCATTGGATTCGAGTGTGAGTCAGCTAATCACAATGCTTTATCTTAGGTCTTTCTAGCAATTTTTTTATCAAGCTATGATTGATTTAGTAATGAATGTTCAAGATGTATTAGTTGTTTGGACAATTTCATGTTATGGCACTACTGCTATGTTATGTGATACTTGATTATTAACAGTAAATTTGACATATTCTAATTGGCATTTGTGTTATATCAATGAAAACTACTAATCATTCTTAATTTCTATTGACACTTGGGCTAGGTGCCTAGGACTTGGCAAATGCTAATGAATGATGGAAGGTCACCCAACCTTCACAAGTTCATTCTATGCTCATTTCACATATTTCAGACCTAGAGAGGATGGCTACATCAGGTAAAGATCATCTATCAATTGAAGGGTGAATATTCTTTGATCCAACGATTAGAGGACGAACCCTTTTGATTTCTTGTGGACAATCTCATCTAGGGATTACATTGAATTAAAAGCAATCTCCTTTCTAAAGATAGAATGGTTTGTGGGACACATGGGGCAGCACTATAGTGTACCATTAGTTCTGATTTATGAAAAGATCTTCCACCAAGTGCTTGAATTCCAATTAGTTCCACATTATTATTACTCTATTAATGTATTCTAGCAAATTTTATCAATAAAATGTGAATCCAGGTTATTGTTAGACTTTACTTTGTGTTATACATTGATCTTTTCTTCCTAGCATCTTTCTGATATTTTTTTAAATAAAAAATAGATTAGATAAAAAGCGTCACAGTGGTATCAAAGCGAATTTCATGCCAATCTATGAACCATGGACAGAAATGAGATAAATCTGATGAATGAGGAAAGGACAGATCTGTTTCAAAGAATGACAGCAAATGACACCAATGTTATGGATTCAGAGTAACATACCTACTGCCATTCCTTTGCAAAATCCAAACTCTATTCCAATTAATACATTTTAGAGGTGTGAAAGCTCAACATTGCATAACCGACCAGCAGTTGGTCAAATGGGTCCATACATTTCAAAGAGGGCAAAGCTCAACTTACATAACCAACCAACAATTGGTCAAACAAGTCCATACATTTCAGAGAGGGGAAAGCTCGACATTACATAGTCGACCAATGGTTGCTTAAATGGATCAATATATTTTAGAGAGGAGAAAGCTAAATATTGCATAACCAACAAATGGTTGGTGAAACCAATCCACACGTTCCAAAAGGGAAAGCTCAATGTTGCATAGCCAACCATTGATTTGTCAAATGGTTCCCATTCTAAGAGCTGCTAAACCCATGTTTGTATGAAGGGATAAAAAATCAGATTCTTCAACAATTACTTCAGAGGAGTTAGATGCACTCTTTATAGAGTATCAAGGGAATTAAAAGTCAGATTCTTAGACAATTACTTCAGAGGAGCTAGATGCACTCTTTATGGAGTATCAAGGGAAATTATAAGACTTCAAAGCAATGGAGTATCAAAGGAAATCATAAGACTTCTAGGAAGTAGAGTCCATACTAGCAATCAAAATGATGATAGGAGAGATTTGCAACATAGAGTGGATAAATTTAATGCTCCTACTTTTGATGGCAACAACAAAATATCCTATCGAGCATAGTTTCAATAGTTACATGCATACTTTACATTCAGACCTATGGTGGAAGAGGATTCCACACAAATCACTACATTGCATTTAGATAACCTTGCCTATGATCGGTAGCTCCGTGGTTTGATTACCTAGTAGCATAGATTTCTATAGACATTTGATGATTTTAGCCTAAGATCATTGGACCACTTTGAGGGTAAGGATAAGGAGTACTTAGAAGAGCTTGCTAGAATGAAATAAACTTTAGTGGAGTCATATATCATTGCATTTCAATGAATTGTGGCTGTGGTACCCAAATGTATCAAAAAGGAGAATCACTTTTCTCTTTATTGAGGGTTTATTTGAGCCCCTCAAATGTATAGCTAAAGCCTTTGTGCCCTCATCACTATAGGTTGCTATTATGAGGATATTGACACTTGAGCCTTCTATGCCTAGAAGAAAATTTTCATCTCAGCCTAGAGCACCTACAATGGGGCAGCAAAGAGGAACTTTTCATGAAGGACAACAAGGTAGCAGGTTTAATTCATATCCTAAAAGAGCTACACCTTCACCCACCATAACTAAGAAATTAATGAACCTTGAAGAAAAAAGATGTGTTTTGCATGCAAGGAGCATTTGGATCCAAGTCATTTATGTACAATAGAACCGCTCTTCGAATTAGGAGCATTGGGAGCCAAGTCATATATGTACAATAAAACCACTCTTCGAATTAGGAGAAGCTCCCTTTAAACTAAAAACTAACCTAAATTGCACAAATATGTACTTGCTTACTCACAATATTTACAATGTTTTGTGGACTGATTTTCAATATATAATACCAAGAAATTAAATCCTATATTTTTGCTTTCCTAATCTAGAACACAAAGCGATTCAACACATCAACACTAGATTAAGAGGTTTTGGACCTTTTTATGAAAATAATTCCTATAACTACATGTTGATGTTGTTCAACAAAATGCAGAGACTAAACAATACAAGTATGCATAGGTTTAATAGATTGATACATAAAAACACGATGACTTTGGTAAAATAAATGAAGAAATAAATACAAGGCCACAATATCTAACTTCAAAAAGACCTGCAATACAAAGCTTGCAAATTTGTAGAAGCTATTTTATATACCTCAACACACAACAAAACATCTCAATAGAAACTTAAAAGAAATAAAGAAATAATAAATTTTATTCAGTGAATTAACATTGAATTTTGGATTAACAATCACAAACACTTGATGAACAACAATGTGCAAGCTTAACAATTACCATTAGAAAGCTAAGTGCAAAATAACACATAATTATACTATTTGTCGTGAATGCGATCTTGAGTCTATCCTCAGGTTCCACTAGCACTTGATTGTATCTTGAATATCTGTCAAGGAAAGACATCATTTGGGATCCATTGACAATTTGGATTACTTCATCTAGTGATGGCAGTGGGCAATCGTCCTTTTCTAAAGCCTTGTTGAGATTTTGGAAATCTACACAGTTGTATCTCTCCATTCTTTTTGCGAACGGGTACCAAATTGGCAACCCTCGTTGAGTAGCGTACTAGAAAGATGATTCCTGTTGATAGTAGCTTCCTTACTTCCTGAAAAATGAGGGGCTCCAATAATGGATTCACTAGCCTTTGGCACTGCCTAAATGGTTTATTTCCTGCCTTGAGGGGGATTGTATGTGTGAAGATTGCAGTGTCATATGTCTTCAAATTCTCGTAGCTCCAGGCGACAATGTTTCCAAACTCTCTTAAGTTTTCAATTATTCTTTCCTCTTCTTCAAGCGAGCACACTTTGCCAATAAGGACATTTTTTACTTCATTTGTTGTTCCTAAGTTTACTGCCTCATGTTGGCTTCCATCACTTCTCTGGTATTTGATCGCATTGATTTGATCTTGATCGAAAATTCTTTCAAGCTATATCATTCCTTTGGGAATGCTATTGGTCTTTAAGTTCATTATGCCCTCTGCATCAAATTCAGCTTCCCCTCGGTCTTCTTCATCAATGATCTGGGTGAGGAAAATGAAATATTCCGAGCCAATTTTTTTCAATTTTAACAAATTGCCAATTACAATCAATGCACCCGTTAAGGTTAGAGGATAAACCGAAACGTGCAAAAACAACTCTAACCAGAATGTACACCAGGATCCCGATGTGGGCAAGGTGTGAGCATTGGTCAGAGGATCTAAAACAAATGCTTATGCAGGAAGCAACTCTAACCAAGAATGGCGCCGATGATGGCGAGCATATGGTCAGAGGATCTTCTACTCTAAGTGCTGAAGGGAACTCGACGTCAAGTATGTGCTACCCAATCCAATACGGAGTGAGGGGCGATTCTCTCTTAAAAATCACAGCCTTAACCAAAAAATCTATAACTTGGAGAATAGATTCGCCCTTTACAAACAATTGGATTGAGACAATACCCAGAAGTAGTATTTTTGTATTTTTTGAGATATGAATTAAAACATGAAATCTGCTGTCTAAAACAATGCAATATGCTGAAACCACTAAATGCCAAATCAGATCTAAGAATGCAATAAGCTGAAAACAATGCACGAACTAAATGCAACTCACAAATAGACTGAATCACCACTAGTTGTTGTCTTGCAAACAAGAAGCGATGCCCGAGCTAGGAGGCCTTCATTCCTCGAAGCAGTTCCAGAGCCAAACCGGCAGCATAACGATACTATAGACCAAAGATGCTAAAAGAAAACCCAAGGCTGTCTTTTTATAAGTTTCTGTTGACCTTCCTTGAAACCCTAACATCTTTTCCAGAGTCAAAACCCTAATCCCAAGAAATGGCGTCCTTTTCCATACATCTTAATTTTTGACTTCATTAAATTCATCACTTAAATAAATGCGCCCTCCTTAAGGCCTAGATTTGACTTTGATAAATTCAACATAAATTTAATATATCCTCAATGATGGCGCCACCCTTCAAGTCCACCTTTTAAAATAACATTAAGTTATTTGACTAGGCCAAGGTGATAAAATAACATTTAAAATATAATGTTATTTTTAAGTGAAATAAGCTCATCTCTCCAAAACTGCATTCTGAAGCCCGAAACTGAATACGCCACTTGAGTCAACTGAAGGGGAAAGTCAACTGCCTGAGACCAACCTGTTTACTGCCAAAAATAGAATTTACTAAAAATAGTAAATTCCTGGAAATGCTCAGAAAGCCGAGACAAACATACCACTGCGAAGCTTTCTGAAAACCCAGAAAGAATCCGCCCTTAAAACCACCAGCTCCGAGCAAAGACATCCTCAAAAATAGGAAACCCTAATTTTTACCTTCCGACTAGCCTTCGGGTTTCCAAAAAAAGGCCAATGGTCACTGTGAAGATCAGGATTGAGAAGGGGACATTACAGAAAACATCTGAATTTGTCAAGAAATCTAAAATGTGTTTGTCATCATCAAACACTCGAAAATTTGTAACATTGTTTGGGACTGATGGTGTTGAAGTGATTTCAACTATGAACTTCTTCACAACATCCATCTCAAGTGGTTCTAATGAACTTGCTGATTGTGCTAATGAATTTCCAACTTTGTTCTGAGAGCGGTATATAGATCTAATATTGAAAGCATCAAAACTTTCAATGAGATCCCAGACACGGTTTTTGTATCCTCTTAGTCTCTTGTCATGGCAAGCATACTTCTTCCTCACTTGCCTTAACACAACTTCTGAGTCACCAAAAACATGCAAGATTTTGACCCTTTTTCCGAATTGCGTGCAACAATCCGTGGACTAATGATTCATACTCTATGACATTATTGGTGCAGGGTAACTGTAATCTCAGAGCAGATAGGTAGGTCTCGCCTAATGGACTAATCAACTCATAGCCAACTCCATTGCCCTTCTTGGATTTAGAACCATTGAACCTCAAGGGCCAAACTTGCCCTTGATCTCGCAACTGCTTGGGATTGGATATTTCTTTTTCCTAAATCTCTGCAACTGGATTTTCTTGAACTTCGTTTACTTCCTAGATCATTTCTTCCTCTAACGAGAGCTCTTTGTCAGAGTCACTATCTTCATCTTGCATTGTCAAATTAAAACATTCATCTTCTGGAACTTGGGAAATCCTTGCGCGCACTTGGTCTAAAGCCACTTTGCACATCGCAAAAGAGAACTCAGAATGAAAAGCATTATGAATCCGGCACCAATTGGGCAACAATAGTCTTGCACAAAAGCATTACTTCCCCATTCTCTTTCTTGTCTCGCACTTTTGAGCACAAATCTTCTAAAATTCTCAAACATGCTTTCACCTTGATCTGGTGATAACTCATCTTCACTTTCAATAGGAACCTCTGTTGAATTTTCTTGATTATCTGAGCAGTGTAGCATCAAGACTTTTGGTGCCTTTGGTCTGTACTGACCTAAATCTATTTCACAAAATAAAATTTCATTGTTTTCTCCATACTCAGTAATCATCAGTCTAAGTCTTGGTGTGCTCTCAATTCTTATCTAATTGGGAATACCCTTCCATGGCAACCACATGTATGAAAAGTCAGTGGCGAAATATCCATTCAATCTGCGGGTCCAGTCTCTTCCTAAAACCAGTCCATATCCATCTGGGATATCAACTACAAAAATGTTGATAAATTGTTGAATCTTTGGATCAATTGATAACAATATATGGATGTTGTTTAACTCTCCTACGATTGGAACTTCTGTTTTATCCAACTGTGTCACTTTCTTATTTGTCTTTGTGGGTGTCAAACCTAATCTATGACATACAACTAATGGCATGACATTACTAGATGCTCCTGAGTCGATCAGACAATTGTGCAGAAGTTTGTTGAAAATCCGGAGCAAAATGAGGAAAGGAGCTAGCTCACCTTTCCCTTCATAAAATATCATAGGGCTTCCTTTGTGTACTCCATCTTTTGCCTCTTTTGCTTTTATCTTGTTATTCTTCTCAACTTGTGGAGCTTTCGTTTCTTTTGTGGAACTCTGTATCTTATGTTCTTTTGAACCTTGGCGCACTTGCTCAGTTTTGGTTGTATGTTGACCTGGCATTTCCATGCCTTCTTTTACCTCATACATACCTCGAGTTACTTTGGAACCCCGAGAACCCTGAGCAATATTTACTATCTGAGGTGGTTCTTGGAACTATTCATCTTGAACAAAATTTACATTATTTGTGGAACTTGCAGCCTTATGAATTGTGTTGTGTAATGACCCCTTTTTGGTGGAAGCACTTAAACCCAAATCTCGCTTTCAAAGTGTTCCTCAAAGACACATTAGAAACATTAGTGCCAAATAAATTTCAGTAATAACAACTTTAAAATAGCATAGGCGTTTCATTCTTGTCAAAGGATTATTTATTTCCTCTTTATCACTCACTGTGAATGATTCTTCTATACTGTATTTCGTAAATACTATATAATGATCTATCAAGATCAATAGATGGAACTTATTTATACCATTTAACAATCATAGTGAATTACTTATAAAGCGCAATAAGTGCTACAAGCATCACTATTTAAACAATTGTATATATATATATATATATATATATAAATAAGTATATGTCATCACTTTTAATTGACTTCAAAATACATATATATATATATATATATATATCCTTATTTCTATATGAATACACAGATATATATATATACATTACTCATGTTATATTATTTATTATCAAATTTATCTATATCTGTGTATCTATAAACAATCATATAAATAATCATCTTGTATGAACCTATATATATAGGATATACATATAATCATCAATTACCGCAAAATATATTTATCAACATATGAATTATATATAGAAAACATATTATATTTGCTATGATTATATTTATTATAAATATATATATGTTAAATATATATGATATCATCAACCATTACTAAATTCCTAATTTATTCCTTTACTACCATTTACTTATTTTTCCAGCATAAATTGTGATCATTGATTCTATGACAGAAATTACCTATTATTTATAATTTATTAAGGCATACCATACTGACTGCTGATAGATCTGCAGATATCTCTCTTTCACCTGCCATGATGCCTCTGAATTCCTTAATGATCAGATTTTTGAGAATCTTTATTAAATGGTTCCTTTCAGAATCTTGTCAGAATATATTCTACTTTTTATTCCTTCCTTTCTCCAGCCATTCCTTTTTGTTCCTCCATTCAATGTCTTTTTCTCCTTCTAAACTTAACACAACTTTGGGCTGCTGCTGGGGCCCACGTTGCAGACCTTGTCCCCCTTTTGAATGGCAGTCCACTTAAAACAATGAATATCCTGTAAAAAATCCACAATTCCTCTTTTATAACCCTTACAAGGTCAAATGGCACAACTCTTACATCAAGGGGCACAACTCTTGAGAGGTATGCTTTTCGTTTATGATAATCGCTAACTTTAACCAATGCACTTTTCATGATGACCAAAGTAGTAGATCCTTGGTATGATCGCCGCTTTTATATTTGCGATATTCATAATCATTATAATGCTTATAATAATATTTATAGATTTCATATATTATTGTCTTTATGCTGTTTTATATTTTATATTATCTGTTTCTTAATATATTTGTTTTTATTATTATTTTATTCTAATGTTTTACAATCTTTGATGAATGATTATAATATTTAGTATCAATAATTACAATATTATTTCTAATATTATTATAATATTATCATTGATAATTATTTAGATAGTTAATGTTTTTTAGTGTGAATTTTGTTTATCTTGTTTCGATGTTTTATATCTCGTTGCTACAATTTTGGGGACATGACTGTTGGTTGAATCCTATCAAGGAATGTGTTTCTTATCTCTAGTAGCCTCATCAGTTCGAACAATGACACACTCACCTTGATTTTCCTCACCTCCTCCGTCACATACTGACTTAATCTTTTCAATTCATCCTTAGGAGAACTATTAGTAGAACTATTAACATTATTGCTCTGCCTATACTGAGGTGCGTCTCCTAGAAGAGGTGGGTTATTGCTTGCATTTGGATGCGGTGGTGTTTGGAAGTTATGTGGAGGAACCGACAAAGTCAAAGGCTCCTGATTCTTCCATAATAAACCTTTGGTGGATTGTTCCCTGTCTGCTGAAATGCTTGAACTTCTTTTATGCCTTCGACCAACACGCTGTTGTTCAATGGTGGGAAGTAATAATTGGTCGTGTCTTCAACAGGTCCATCAGCAACTGTGTATGAGTATATGGAAGGTGGCGCCTGTTGTGACCATTTCACACATCGCCCCATTGCAAATGGGGACCCCCTGTTTTCGCTTTTTGCCTCGGTGTTGCAACTGCTTATTACTTGTCTTTTTACAATGAGGTCTTCATTTTGAGAGTTTCAAGTCAGTTTGTCGAGAGTTACCTGAGCCAAGTCAGTAATCCATGCTTGAATCAGTGCGTAGACGTCATGGAAGCGCTCAGAAGGCCCAGGAAACGAAGATCGACTGTGAATTCGGCCAATTCTGAGACTTCCTACTTTTTAGGAAATTTGCTTTTTCGATTTTTCATTTTCGACATTTTTGGACCAAACAAAGTTCCCTATTTTTTAGGGTTTGCTTTTTCTATTTTTAGAAAGCTTCTATTTTTTGGAAAGTTTCTATATTTAGAAAGGTCCCGAGTTCAAAAAACGCACTCAGAAGTTCAAAAAACTTGATAGAACTCTTAGAAAATCAAAGAGAAAATTTGAAAAATTATTGAAAAAATCTGGAAAAAACAGTCGAAAAGCATGAAAATCAGACCCAAAGAAACATCAAATTCTGGAAAATCAGTTCGAAACCAGTCAGATCTGAGGTCGAAATCATGGAAAATCAGCTCAAGGATGATGAAATTTATGAAAATTTGTTCAAGTCTGAAATTCGCCATGGGGAAGGCCCTTTAAATGTGGGAAGGAAAGATGAAGGAAGGTCTGGAAGCTCATGAAAGTCCGCCAGCCTTGAGGGAGCATATCCTAGGACTCTTCAAAGTACGCCATGCACATGCCAAGAAGTTTTGGAGTCCGCCCTCAACATCCTAGCATCCTCCAAAGTCCGCCATGCAACAAAGAGGAATGTCCAAAAGGCTGATGAAGTCCGCCATGCCTTCAAAGGGATGATGCCAAAAAGTTGTGAAATCTGCCAGCTTGAAGGTTGTCAAGTGCCAAGAACTCATGAAGTCCGCCATGCATATCCAAAGAGGAAGGAAAGTCCGCCATGCCACAAGGGAGAAGTGCAAAGACTATCCAAAATCCGCCCTCACATGTCTAAACTTCTTTGAAGTCCGCCCTAGAAAAGAGGGACGTCCAAGATGCATATCCAAAGAGGAAGGAAAGTCCGCCATACACTTGAAGGGAAGTGGCAAGAGGGTTAGAAAGTCCGCCATACACTTGCCAATGGGTTGGAAAGTCCGCCTAGGCACATAGGAGAAGAAAAAAATCAAAATTTTCACTAAGTGTTGATACCCAGCAAAGAGAATTTCGAAAATCTACTAAGTGTGAGGGCCTAAAAAGGTGGAAAATCGATTTTTGGCTAAATATTATGACATTTCCAAGGGATAAAATGTTAAGCAAAGTGCCAAAACCTTTGGAAGTCCGCCATGTTCAAAGGGATGATGTCCAAGACCATCCAAAGTCCGCCCTAGAAAAGAGGGACGTCCAAGATGCTTGTCCAAAAAGGTTGGAAAGTCCGCCATGGTCTATGAAGAGGAAAAAAATCAATTTTTGCCAAGTGTTGGTGCCTAGTCAAAAGACAAATTCGAAAATTTGCCTAAGTATAGAGGCTAAAAGATGAAAAATGGAGATTTTGGCTAGGAATCATGACGTTTTCAAGAAGCTAAGTGCTAAGTCTGAAAGGACAAGTGCTAAAGAAGATTAGGATATGGCAAGAAATAAAATGTGGAAGAGAAATTAAATTGTCTAAGTATGGGTGTTTGGAGAAAATGTTAAGAAATTGACAACTTTGGCCAGAGGAAAATGCACAAAGCAAAGAGAAAGGAGAGCTCGTCCTTCGCCAGAAGAGATAAAATTTGTCAAGCATCATGGAATTTTTCCTAAATGAAGACATCCAGACAAGGACTTTGCCTAGAAAAATTTGTCCAAGCAGGATAAAATTTGACTTTGGCATAGGAAAATGTGCCCAGTGCAATTCAAAGTTTGCCATGGCAGGGAAAAATAAGGATCTGGCATAACATTTATTGACAGACTGGCTAAAATTTTGGCTTGGCTAGACAAAATTGGGAATAAAATTGGAAAATAAACTTTTAGCCTGAGAAAATGGAGAGGAAATCAAAATAGCCATGGATCCAACACGAACGGGTTGAGAATAAATTAAAATATTTAATATTTTAATAATTTATTTCCAAATACTTAAAATATGAAATGCCTTGGACAAAATAATGGATGG
Source organism: Sequoia sempervirens (assembly GCA_007258455.2). Lineage (NCBI taxonomy): Eukaryota > Viridiplantae > Streptophyta > Pinopsida > Cupressales > Cupressaceae > Sequoia > Sequoia sempervirens. Next base: position 36,297 of record VDFB02262115.1, on the reverse strand, counting down.
AAAGGAAAGCTTCAAGTCCGCCCAAGGTGAAGATGTCCAGCATGAAGCAAAGTCTGCCCAAGGATGGATGTCCAAGACAAGTGCAAAGTCCACCTGGAGAAATGTCCAAGATCCGCCCTCGAGCATGATGGAAAATTTCTAAGGCATGAAGTGCCTAGAGGGGAGATGAAAATGGCAAAGATAAGTGAAAGTCCAACCTTGCCTAAGCATAGCACGTCCAAACCTTTGTAAGGCATGTTCAAGGAAAAATAAGGTCTGACCTGGATAATAAAAAGTCTTGAGCATCATGAAGTCCAACATTGATTGAAGAAAAGGGTCCAAGCTCATGTGGAGTCCGCCCAAGGAGAGGATGAGAAAATTTGGCTAAGTCTGGGAAATACTTCACAGAGGAAATTCCAAATTCCTCCATTATGGCGAAAGCACAGAGGCATTATTCTCCAAATTCTAGGCACTTGAAAGAAGCAATCGGGACAACTTCTTGGAAGGATTTGATCCCCTGAAGAATTAAAGACAAGCTTCCAATCAGAATCAGATGGTGACAAGAAGAAGTGTTCTAAACAAATTTTCATACTTAGACAATTTCTCAACACAAATTGGAGAATTCAAGAGAGGAAATCCAAACGAATAACATCAACCCAGTTCAAGCAGGAGGAATTTCAAAGCAACAAACTTCAAGTCCAGACACCTGCTCCAAGGGGAGACTTCCAGACCTCAAAGATTCCAGTACAGGTAAGAAGAAGAAATCAAAGTCTCAAAAGGAATCTAGGATCACAGCTAGGAGGGAACAAGCACAACAGGCAGAGTCATTGGCAAGGAAAATATCCTAAGGCAAGCACCTGGAAGAAAAACGAAGCAACCAAGGAAGGCATCCAGCACGCTGAGGTGGCGCCTCATCATCTTCCAACCAATCAAATTGTTCCAAATCAACATGCAACAACTTTCTATTTTATTGTTGATTTATATTTAGCAAAAAGGACAAGTGTCCTCGAATATAATTTTCTCATTGGTCGAAAGTGACCAACCCTAATTAGGGTTTTATTTTGTAATCTCGGTCGTTGATTTGAAATTAATCTTGGCCATTGAATTGTAATTGGGGAGCCTATAAATTGAGCTCGCCCCTCATTTGTAAAGTGTGGAGACAGAATATGAAATTGTTGCATTGAGACTATTTTGAATAATAAAAGCTCTTGAGCATGATTTGCCTTGAATAACTTCTTATTATCAAATAGTAAGCGAGGTTGCATATCATCTTCCGCCATAGATTAAAGTTAAAGTTAGATTAGGTAGAATTTGCTTTGAAAGTTGGTTAATTGAATGAGAGATTGATCGTATTGATTCAATGGTGAAGTGTAGCTCATACTTTCTTCGAATGGATGATTTGCATTCGATGTGTAAAGTTAGCCTGAGCTCTTAATTGTGGAAGCTTAACTTCACCTCATTCGAGGTTTGAAAATTATTCTCACAACCCTTGAAGATTGCACCCATTTTGCGTATGTTGTCCTGCAGGAGGCGAAACAAAGTGTGGTTTATTCCCTTCACCGAATCCTTATTGTCTCTTGAGTTCTTAGGCATAGACTAGATTCTCCTAAACCCTTGTCCTTTTGCCATTTTTTTTGAGATCCATTGAAAGTCCTGATTGAGAGCCTTTAATGATAAATTCCCTAAGTCCTAAACTTGTGAAGATTTTCTTACGTAAGTCCCCTTGTTTATTACCAACATATCACAACGGCCATTGAGCTTATCCACACGTCGAGACCCGACTAAAGAAACCTTGGAATCGCCATATGATCTTCTCGTAATCTTAGCATACGCGGTGGTTTTTCAAGAGAGGATAGAGTGTCTTTGGACATTTTATTCTGAAGTGTTCGGTGGATGATAAAACGTACACCAACAGCGCCTCCACTAGCCCATTAGCTTATGCTAGTGGAAATCTTCCAAACTAATCAGGTGCTTGATACTGTTCAAATTGCGGTGGAAGTGTGAAGTCTTCCAAAACTAAAGCTTGATCATACTTTACGACAAGAACTATGGCAGTGGATGGATCCTCTGGTGACTCCTACATTTCTCTCTAGAAAATATCAGCTGCTAGTTGAAACTCTCGGCACTGTGTCTCAGAATGCTAATTAGTATTGTGCAGTCGACACCATCCTGACAAAGCTGACTCGGTGAGGAGTATACTCTCAGTCGGTCGGTTTTCTCAAGTTGCAGGATTGTCGAGTGGTGATGGCATGTTTTCGTTATTCGGTCCAATATTCCATACTCTTTTTTGATATCCTGGATTATTGTTACGGTAGCCTTGATCATTGCTTGATTGACCTTGGTAATTTTGATAATTACCTTGGTATCCTTGAAAATTTCTTTGCATGTTCTAGAGTTGATTGTTCTGATTTCTTAGATGAGTCACTTCAGTAGATAATTTCTTCACTTGTTCAATCAACTCTCTCATCTCTTCTTTTTCTTCTTGTGTCCTGGTGGACGTTGTTGTACTTTGCAAATATACTGGTTGGGAAGGTTGTGCTTGAGAAATTGGACCTCTTGGGTGAATTACCAGTTGATTATTTGGTGGTGGAATGGGATTCATAATTGGCGTGTGATGTGCCAATGCTCGGTTGATCCCTGTTATCTCGTTTGGCATAGCAGCGTATCCCAAGTGATTGAGTGGTCCAGCAAGGTTCATGCCCAAATCGGAATTAACCTTGATTGCTTCGGCATATGCCCCTTTGAGATCAGCTAGGACTTAGTTGGCTCTTCTTACAAACATGGACATAAGAATGTCCAGGGCGGCATAGTATATTGGTAATGCTGTTGCATCATTCAGCTCGTATGGATCTCATAACCTTGTATATGTCTTGTGAAATCTGTTGTTGAAGGTGCTAATTGGCTCATGCTCTTGTCTTTTCACTTCAACAAATTGTCGATAGAGTTCAGCTGGTGTGGTTGGCAACTTGAATTTCGCCAAAAAGGCTTCCTTTAGTTGTTGCCATGTTCGGATTGAATTCACTAGCAAATTCATGTACCAGTAATATGCTTCCTCTCCTAAAGAGCATGGAAATAATCGACATGCTACATCTTCATGTTGAATATCTCAATTTTGGAGAGTGTCTTCAAAAATCTTAATATGTTCATCAGTTGTTCGGTTCATATCGCCAACCTAGAATTTGGAGCAAAACTGCTCCAGATTCTTAGACATATCATGATAGTTAGCAAAAGTGGTGAGGGGCGAAGCGTTCTGCAGACGCCAAGCATTTGGGACGTTTGGCTGAGCCATCTAAATTGGTGGAACTGGTGGTACAAATACTGGGACTTGATGAATAGTGCTCGGTATGGGAATCTGTGGTGGTGGTGTGTGGAATAATCCAGAAAAATCTTCTACACTTGGTTCCTCTTCACTGGGTGAAAATGCTTCTTTACTAGGGCCAATTGCATTGGATATTTCTCCTTGTGAAGCTTTTGTTTTCTTTCTTTGCTTGTTTCTGTAGGGTGATAACTCCACAAATTCTTTGAAAGAACTTGGAGTGGATCTTGTAATTCTTCGAAATCAATCTACTGAGAAAGAACCAATTCGATCCAGCGTGTCTTTAATCTTGCTGAGGACGTGCGGGAGCTGCTTCAGGAGCTTGCAAATTTTTTGGCTGTTGAACTTGTTGGTTTGCTTGTTGATTAGCTTGTCGGTCCTGTTGTCGCTGAAGGGCTTCAAATCTTTCTACAAGACGATCTCTTTGAATATTGAAATCAATACATCGGGCTCTTTCTTCTTCTTCTTCAAGGATGAAACGCATATGAAACTAGTCAGGAGCACTTCTTCTAACATGCCACGCAAGGCTGAACAGTTCAGTGATAATGTCTTCCTGCTCGTCGTGAAAACCCAAGTTTGGTTGCAATATTGGCTGGGGATCTTGATCTGGATTAGGAACGTTGCCTAGAAGTACCATTCTTCATCTTATTAGGAAGACTTGAATTTGTTGATGATGAGCTGCTGGCTATTGATCGTTCTATCTCGTCAAAAGCTCCTTTCAGACAATCGATTTTCTGTCTGATCAAATCTCTCTGAATTGCTTCTTCGATTCTTTGTCCTTTTTCTTCTTCTCTAGCAAGGACACAGCTCGTTTGTCCAAATTGCACACAGTTTGTTTGTGACTTCCAAGCTAGTGCGTACAACTGATCAATAATGTCGATCGGCACTTGTTCTGGTTGCTCAACAAGTATGTCAAAAGGAAATTCATGCGGCAACACAATATTGCATCTTGTCTACTTTGAAAGTAACTTATTGTCGTTGGTTGGAGGCCCTCCTTCCAGCGCCAATTCAATGTTGATGCATGTTTTATGACACAACAAACATTCTAGAATAAAGAATCCAAAGACACTCTATCCTCTCTTGAAAAACTGCCTCGTATGCTAAGATTGCCAAAAAGATCATACAGCAATTCCAATGTTTTGTAAGTTGGGGTGCGGATAAGCTTTTGTGGATGATGTGATTTTTCCGATAACACACTCTGGTATGCTAATCGAAAAGTAAGGACTTAGATGCAATGTTATTTTTTTGGGGATTTTTTGATTTTAGATAAAAAAAAGTGAAATAGGGAGTAAGGGTTGAGGAATCCTATACTATTCCTACAAAATCAAGAGACAATAAGGATTGAGTGAAACCAAAGAACAATACATTGTTTCACCACGCGATACGACTACACAAAGCAAGTGCAATCTTCAGGGGATTTGTGCTTAAAATTTCTTCGCTACGAACAACACCATCAATAGAACAATATCATTCGAAGTAAACAATGAAGCATACACATCAAAAGCTCAGTCTAACTTTACGCATTGAATAGAAATCATCCATCCAAAGAAAGTATGAGCAAAGTTTCACTAATCTTTACGATCAATCTATCATTCCCTTAACATACATTCAAATGAAATTCTAATTTAAATTTACTCTACGAGGAAGAGAAATATGCAACCATGCAACCATTTGGCAATGAAAGGATTTAAAGCATCTCATGCATTATGAACTTTATTATCAAAGTAGTCTTTAGCAACAATTTCATAGAGCTCTCTCTCTTATTCTCTATTCTCTATTGCTCTTATGCTCTACAATCTCTTCTATCTCCTCTAATTATCTATCCATCTATATCAAAATGAGAGAGTGAGGGGTCGGGGTGGGGGTGCGGGTGGCGGGGGGGCGGGGGGTTTATATAGAGTTTCTTGAGTACAATGAACAGCCAAGATCAAAATGAGATTAACGGCCCAGATTTAAAGTAACAAAACCCTAATTAGGGTTTCCTGAAATATTCCGAGCCAAATTTTTTCGTTTTTCAATTTACAAATTACAAAGCAGTGCACCCGTTAAGGTTAGAGGAGAAAACCAAAACGTGCAAGAAAGCAACTCTAACCAGAATGGCGCCGATGATGGCGAGCATTGGTCAGAGGATCCAAAACAAACTGCTTATGCTGTAACTCTAACTAGTATGGCGCCGATGATGGCGAGCATTGGTCAGAGGGTCTTCTATTCTAAATGCAGAAAAGAACTCAACGCCAAGTATGTGCTACCCAATCCAATGCGGAGTGAGGGGCGACCATATGACGGAGTGATTACAAAATGCTTGAATTAAATGCTGGAACTGGAAATACTCGACACCCAGAATGTGCTTGCTGACCCAAGATGGGAGAGTAGCTACCATAGGGCGGAGCTATAACTATTACAATAATGATTGAAGAAGCTAGACTATTACAACAGCAAATAGGCAATATTAAAATAACAACTGGTCAGTACTACTGCCAGCTTACAACATATCATTGCCTGCAAAATCAGAATATTTGGTGCTCTTCAATGGTGCATACAATAAGAATCCTCTGCAAAGGTTATAAGGCAATCTTGACACCAACCAATAAAGGAAGATGCAGATTTCATAAACTGATGTATCAGATCTGCACTTTGTGTTACATAATCAGCAACTTACAAATTCATAGAATAGTTCGTAACTTCCTTAAATCTGACCTGAAAGAAGTGAGATAAAATGCAATGCACTCTAACAACAAGGGCGACCAAGATCAAACACTTAAACAGACCCCAAATGCCTTAAATGCAAGTAGCACGGAATTCAAGACAGCAACAAAGGGTACGGCCTGCTGAAAAGTTCGATCCTTCCTTAAAAAATAAATACTTAACATAAAAATCTGAGATTTAAACTATAGCTTCGCCTATCCTAGACAATGAGAAATGTTCAACACCCAGAACTCTTTTTTTGGTATTTTTTGACTTACGATTACAAACATGAATCTGCTGTATCAAATCAGCAACTCTAGAAAAGTATGAAATGCAAAAATCTGAACTTCAAGGCAATAACTCTACAACAATGCAAAAACTTACTATAAAATCACTCAAATAATCTAACCTCTCCACTAGGTGCTGTCTCTCAAGCACGAAGTCGAGCCCAGACTAAGAGGCATTCATTCCTCGAAGTAATTCCGCAACCATTTCGGCAGCATAACATTAGCATAGACCAAAGATGTCAAATGATGAACCAAGTCTTCCTTATATAAATCCCAGCTGACTTCATGAAACCCTAATCTCATCTTCAAGTCGAAACCCTAACTCCTTCAATATGGCGTCCTTTTCCTTTTAACTCAATAATCATATTTTAAATGAGTCATCACCTTGATAAATGTGCCCCTTCTTAACCTTGCTTTGACTTAGGAGAATCAAATATTAAATATAACTTTAATGATGGCGCCACCCTTTGAGACCACTTTTTAAAACAACGTTAAGTCATTAAATCTAGGCCAAGGGGTCAACGTTAAAACATAATATTTAAAACGTGACTTTTTTAATTAAATGACTTAACTTATCCTTTTGAAATGTGCCCCGGAGCCAATACTGAACACAACATTAGACCAAACTGAAGCAGGAAGTCGACCGAGCTGAACCCAACTGGAAAGCTGCCAAAATTAGAATTTACTAAAAATAGTAAATTCCAGAAAGTGCTCTGAACGCCGAGACGAACATACCACTGCGAAGCTCTCTGAAAACCCAGAAAGAATCCGCCATTGAATCCATCATCTCAGAGCAATGACCTCCTCAAAAATAGGAAACCCTAATTTATCTTCCGTCTAGCCTTCGGGTTCCCAAGGAACGGCCAACGGTCACTGGAAAGATCAGGTTTGAGAAGGGGACATTACAATCCGCCCTTCCCAAAATTGCTTGTCCTCAAGCAATACCACCACAACTCCAGAAATTTGAAAACTAATCCATACGCAACAAGTATGATCCCTGGTTCCCAAATGCGTCTCAGGAAAAACCCACCATGCCGATGCTGCACCACTCTGATCACATCAATGAAAATATCATGCCAATGCTGCACTGACTCCCCTTGTAACTCCAAGGTGTTACCATCTATGATACTCAAACTGGAAGATCTTAAAGGAGGGAAATCAAAATCATGCAACATCTCATGTCCACGATGCCCCGAATTAACAGTATCAACCATACTACTGTCAATCAGAATTCTAAGCAATAGGAAGGATAGTCTACTCAAATCAAACTTGAATTCTTCAGCATACCTCCACATGATAACAAACGGAACCATGACTGCAAATGTGTCATCTTCAAATCTTTTTGCAAAGAGGAAGGCAATCCTTTGCAAAAGCTCAACAAATTCAAACTCAGGACTCCGCATGAATTCCCTATGCCTCAACTGAATTATCATGGCACAACTATGAAGTCTGAAGAATTTTTTCACAACCCCAACCCCAAGAGTCTCAAAATATAGATTCAAAGTATGGGGTAGCTCATTGTCATGAACCAATAATGAAAATAAACCATCAGAATTTGCATTACAAACCTCCAAAGTGGCTGAAAAACACGCTAAAGCCATCTCCATCAGAAAACTACCACTTCTTTGATCAGAAGTGAGGTACCAACTCTCCTGAATGAAAGTAACTCCATAAGTAAGGTGGCTGGTCTGCCTCCAACCAGCAAACTCGTGTCTCAAAATCTGCCCTTGTCTGAGCTGAAAGTCACTTCCAAGAACTACCGATCGTTGATCTTTCCAACCCAAATTCAAAATTTCTCTCCAATCCATTTGTTGATGAACAAACGGAACCATCAAGTAGCTGGAAATGAAGGGAACAACATCAACAAGTCTGGAAGTTTGTTCCTTATCCCTCCAAGAGTCTTTTCCATAAGTAATAAACTCTGACAACCCAAGTTGAGAATCCCAAACATGGATACTCAACTGGAAGTGATTTTCAACACACTGCAAAGAAATCTCTACACATTCCAAAGTGCTAGTGAAAACCAAGTGCCTTCTCACGAAACTGATGCCCCTTCTAGTAAATCCTTGAAGCTTAACCAAGAAAGCTTCCACATTAAGGGAGTATGAAACATAGAGTGGCTTCAATTTCCGCTCCCAAAACTGATCAATATGATTCCAAACATCATTCCACCCAAGGGATGGATTGTCAAGAGTGCAACTACCAAAGTCTAGTTCACCTTTTCCCCATTCCTCCTGAGTAGTAGGTCTGAAATCTTCACTCGTTGCTGCTGTGATGAAGTTACCAACAGCTACCAAGACTTGTCTCTTCAACACCTTGATGTCATAGATGTTGAAATTACCTTGCTTCGTCACCTCCCATGTAGAACCTTCATCCTCAGAGCCACTTATGCATCCATTACTACTCAACATACGTGGCACATCCTCATGGAGTGATATCGAAGCATCCAAGCACTGGAAACCAGAATCAGTTTCATTCTCCATTTCATCCTCTACTTCATAGAGAGGATTATCATAACTTTTCTCATCACCTTCTTGAAAAAGAGGATTGTCATAAACTTGAAAGTCATTCCTTTCATCTTGCTGCTCCAAATCTGCACATGCAACCTTTGATTTTCTTGTGAAACCTTCAAGATCAAACTCCTCTCGAAGACTATCAATCTCATCAATTACTTGCTTGATTTCTCCAGCTCTTCGTGCATTCTCTTGCTCCTTGAAAAGTTTGAAATCTGCAAACTGGTCTTCAACCTTTCTTAGAGCCAACTGAGTTTCTTTCAACTCGTCCTCTGTTGATTTAAGCTCCAAGGTGAGCTCTTCAACCATACTCTCCCTTTCTTCGAAAACAATGAAGGCCTTCTTTGCAGATTCAACGGCATGATCTTGATCTTCAATCAAGTGTATGTATGCTGATTTCAATGACTCCAAAGAGCCTCTGATAAGTTGCAAGTTAGGAAGAGCAACTTCATCCTTAACTCCACTTCGTCTCTCTTCAGACTGAGCCTTCCAATAGAGATCATCAACCAAATTGTGTGTGCGATCAAATAGGGATAGCGTTTGTACTTCTTTTCCAAAAGATACCTTGCATTGATCTTCCCACTCATGAACATGCAAAGACGGTGAACTGCTGATAGGCTGCAACTGAAAATCAGAACTTCGTTCCTTGCCTTTGCTGCCCTCTTTGCTACTCCAACATTCTTGTACTTCACCACCAACTAGCAGAGAATGCTCATCATCATAAAAAGCATCATACTCCACAAATTCTTCAACCCATTGCTTGCAACCAGCTTCGTGTATTGATAAATCTGATTTGTGTTTAATAACACTTTCAAACTCTCCATCTTCAAGAGCCATATGGACTTCTAGCTCTTCTTCTTCATCACGGCCTCCTTGATCAAACATTAGACCAGTATCCAACCTGCTCAAGGAATCATGTTTGTCCGCTGTTCGGAAAGTTTCTGTAACCACAAATTCCTCTTTAGTGGCTGCAACCACTCCAAAGAGATCATTATGGAATTTTGTGGAACAATCTTCTTCTTCAAAGACAACTTCTCCTCCAAGGGCCACCTCATAGTCTACTGTGCAACCTGGTTCTTGTTCTTCATCAGGATCAAAGGGAAACTTATCCCACACAGGTTCTTTAACATAACTTGATGCCATCACACCCGGATCCCAAATGCTAGTGAGCTGATTAAGATGATCAACTGGAAAAAACTTATCATGCTCCCCTTGTAGTGATGACTCTTTGAATAAGTCAAGTCCTAATTCACTTAAGCTGAAATCATCAAAAAAAAATTTCTCCAATGGCTCAGTTTGCTGATCAATCCCAAGACCAACAATGTCACCCCCGAAATGAAGTGAAGAATCTTCAATGTTTGGTGTTTGAAAAACTTCATCTTCATTATCTTCTATGGAACCCTCATGAGAGATTATGTTGCTGATTTCCTTATGTGGAACTTCTCGGGAAGTTGAGACAGCAACAAGAGCCAATCTATCCCTCACTAAATCTTCAACAAGAGGAGGTACAAACACATCGAAATCATTACCAACATCACCACTTTGGTAACGGTCATAAGCTGATTCAAAGACACCAATAGTATTTCCTTCAACTTGCTCTTCTTCACTTGCTATCACATGCAAGTCAAAGGGCGTATTATGAGGCTCTTCCACACACTCTTCAACTATCACGTTTTCTCCTTCGAGCTCACGATCATTTTGATGTGATATGTGCACCTTGTTTGTGCCATCTTCAATGCTAGATGACTGATTTTTCTCTTCAACTTGCATATTTGTCGGCTGCAATCCACAAATAGGCACTTCATCTCCTTCCTTCTTTGATTCTTCGAACATAGCTTGTTCTGCTTCCCTTTTTATCCTTTTCCTAATGTGGTCCACCATCTTCCACTTTTCGGGCTCCACTGACGCCACACACTTCAAATGGGAATCAAATGAAACATTGTACCTATAATCATCTGGCATGGTTTGATATTGCTCACGGAGTTTGACAGCCTCATCTTCACATTGTCTTTTAAACTGTCTGGCATATTCAATGAAGTCCCTTACGACATCACTAACCTTTCCTTCCTCCGATGCCATAGTTGAATCTGACTTCTCACGACCCATAGGCCTTAGAAAATGCAACATCTTTGAAACTTCTGAAACTAATACTGAACTCAGCTCTCACCTCTGATGTAGAATCTGTTTTCTCTGTCAAGTGAACTCTGATGGGCACAGGATGGCAGGATCTTGGCTCTGATACCACTGAAATATTCCGAGCCAAATTTTTTCGTTTTTCAATTTAATTACAATAGTGCATAAGGTTAGAGGAGAAAACCAAAACGCAGAAAGCAACTCTAACAGAATGGCGCCGATGATGGCGAGCATTGGTCAGAGGATCCAAAACAAACTGCTTATGCTGTAACTCTAACCAGTATGGCGCCGATGATGGCGAGCATTGGTCAGAGGGTCTTCTATTCTAAATGCAGAAAAGAACTCAACGCCAAGTATGTGCTACCCAATCCAATGCGGAGTGAGGGGCGACCATATGACGGAGTGATTACAAAATTAAATGCTTGAATTAAATGCTGGAACTGGAAATACTCGACACCCAGAATGTGCTTGCTGACCCAAGATGGGAGAGTAGCTACCATAGGGCGGAGCTATAACTATTACAATAATGATTGAAGAAGCTAGACTATTACAACAGCAAATAGGCAATATTAAAATAACAACTGGTCAGTACTACTGCCAGCTTACAACATATCATTGCCTGCAAAATCAGAATATTTGGTGCTCTTCAATGGTGCATACAATAAGAATCCTCTGCAAAGGTTATAAGGCAATCTTGACACCAACCAATAAAGGAAGATGCAGATTTCATAAACTGATGTATCAGATCTGCACTTTGTGTTACATAATCAGCAACTTACAAATTCATAGAATAGTTCGTAACTTCCTTAAATCTGACCTGAAAGAAGTGAGATAAAATGCAATGCACTCTAACAACAAGGGCGACCAAGATCAAACACTTAAACAGACCCCAAATGCCTTAAATGCAAGTAGCACGGAATTCAAGACAGCAACAAAGGGTACGGCCTGCTGAAAAGTTCGATCCTTCCTTAAAAAATAAATACTTAACATAAAAATCTGAGATTTAAACTATAGCTTCGCCTATCCTAGACAATGAGAAATGTTCAACACCCAGAACTCTTTTTTTGGTATTTTTTGACTTACGATTACAAACATGAATCTGCTGTATCAAATCAGCAACTCTAGAAAAGTATGAAATGCAAAAAATCTGAACTTCAAGGCAATAACTCTACAACAATGCAAAAACTTACTATAAAATCACTCAAATAATCTAACCTCTCCACTAGGTGCTGTCTCTCAAGCACGAAGTCGAGCCCAGACTAAGAGGCATTCATTCCTCGAAGTAATTCCGCAACCATTTCGGCAGCATAACATTAGCATAGACCAAAGATGTCAAATGATGAACCAAGTCTTCCTTATATAAATCCCAGTTGACTTCATGAAACCCTAATCTCATCTTCAAGTCGAAACCCTAACTCCTCCTTCAATATGGCGTCCGTTTCCTTTAACTCAATAATCATATTTTAAATGAGTCATCACCTTGATAAATGCGCCCCTTCTTAACCTTGCTTTGACTTAGGAGAATCAAATATTAAATATAACTTTAATGATGGCGCCACCCTTTGAGACCACTTTTTAAAACAACGTTAAGTCATTAAATCTAGGCCAAGGGGTCAACGTTAAAACATAATATTTAAAACGTGACTTTTTTTAATTAAATGACTTAACTTATCCTTCTGAATGTGCCCCGGAGCCAATACTGAACACAACATCAGACCAAACTGAAGCAGGAAGTTGACCGAGCTGAACCCAACTGGAAAGCTGCCAAAATTAGAATTTACTAAAAATAGTAAATTCCGGAAAGTGCTCTGAACGCCGAGATGAACATACCACTGCGAAGCTCTCTGAAAACCCAGAAAGAATCCGCCATTGAATCCATCATCTCAGAGCAATGACCTCCTCAAAAATAGGAAACCCTAATTTATCTTCCGTCTAGCCTTCGGGTTCCCAAGGAAAGGGCCAACGGTCACTGGAAAGATCAGGTTTGAGAAGGGGACATTACATTTCCAAAATAACAATTAGTTAACTGAAGAGAACTCATCCACTGGGAGTTGTGTCCTTATCCACTTGGAAAGCACTACGTTCGGTGAACCTGGACACGATCATGCTGGCTTCCTCCATGGTGATGTCTGGCAGCGTGTTAACTTTGTACTCCAGCAAGTCTATACTTTCTGCACATTCTGCAAAGGCGGTTGCCCATTCTGATTCTTGCAGTAGGAAGGTGTCTTGGACAGTCAAGAAGTTGAATGCCTTAGTCAAATTTTCTTTTAGGATTGGCCCAGCAGTGGTAGAAAAAATCCTTTAAACTTTATCCTTTAAATTTTCCGACTGCAAGTGTTTTCTTCGGACAATGTCTTTGTCAAGCACATCCGCAGCCATTTGGAAAATCTTACTCCGGATTTGTTTTACTTGCTCTTCAATTTTGGCGCCATCTTTCTTTACTTTTTCTAGGACTTCTCCTCGTGAGATCAGTGCATAGTACCAATTGCTGAAATCATATGCAGCTCCTGCTTCAATGATCTTCTCATCAATCAATCTTTGCTTTGGAATTCCTTTTATCTCTCGAAAACATGGACTAATTCTGCTTTGAATGTCCTGGAGGCCATCCCATGCTTCTGCTAAGTTTGCAACTCTTCAGAGTAGTGAGGAGGTTTGCCCATAGACACATGCCAACTTTTCTGCGAATGCCATTGCCTCTCCTTTCTTTCCTGCCATCCATTCTTTAGTTTCTTTGGCTGTAGTCAATTCCTCTTCCAAATTTCCAACTAGCTCCTGTGAAGAGTTTGGAAGTGGAGGAGCTGATTGGTCACCTTGATTGAGTGGCCTGGTTAAATGTTGGATGTATTCCTTTAAGCGCTCAATCTCCCTTTTATATTCCCTTTTCTTCGCCATTTCTTTTTCCAGGCTAGACTTGATGGTGACAACAGAATTATCCAGGTGCTCAACTTCTTGTCCTTTTGTTGTCAGACCAATATCAATAGTTGTAACGGCATACTCATTTGGGGCAATCTCATCTCGTGACTTTTCAACTATAGGAACTGCAATTTGCACTGTTCGATTACCAGCTTCATCTCTCTATATTGTAGAAAATTTCTTGGTTGGCTTCCTTGTAGCCGTCTGTTCTAGCCTCGCCAAGAAGTCTACAGTATAATCTTCTTCTGGTATCTCTGCTCGTGCCTTTATCTTCAGTCTTTCTTTCAGCCAATCTGGGATTGTCGGTTGTTCAATTCCATCTTCCTAATTACCTTGCATATCTTGAACCTCTTGCATATCTTGAATTTCTTGCACGTCTTGAATTTCCTGCACGAATGGGACTTCCTGAATTCCCTTGAGGGCGGAAATCATTCCCTCTTCGAATTTTCTGTCCATAATTTCCATATCATCTTCTGACTCAAGAATCTTTGTGCCTGTAGGGGAGTGATGCTCATCATCTTCCAATTGCATTGGCTCCATATCTCTTTCCAAAACTGGTGAAGGAATTCTAACTTGCTCCCATGACTCTTCTTCCATGATCAATATTTCATCCACGTTTCTGGATGTGGCTGAATGAAGGGGCTTGGATTTCTGCTTCTTTTGAGCGGGTCCTTCATTTGTTGTCTTCTTCTTGTTCTGCTTTGCAGAGTCATCAATTATTTCTTCTCTTTTTCAAGTTGGCAACATCAGTTGGTTCACCTCCATGAGATGCACCAGCATTTGAAGAACAAGACTCTGCCTCACCCATCAAGTCATATGTGAATGGCACATTACTTTGCCGTAAAGTTTGCACTTGCTGATCCATCCACCATCGGGAATACTTGAACACAAGCCTCATAAACGTTGTCAGGTCACCAAGCTCAGGATCAGACCATCTCACAAGAGGAAGCGGCTTCCTTTCATCAAAGCTTAGTTGCACGTACACTCCATCATCCTCCAATTGATCAGGTACTCGAAAGAGTTTTATTGTCCTAATCATATCCAATGGCAATCTTGACCACAATCTTTTTCTCACATCATATTCATCAGCGGCATTTGCCCAAAAGTATTCTAAGTCAACTCTATGTTTATATTTCCTTCCATCCACAGCTCCAATGTGATAAAGTGGATCGAAGTCAGCTCTAGGCTTGTAGGAAGTGAACGGGTACCTTTGTATTTCCAATCGGGCACTCTCTGCCGCTTGTGCTGATGAAGAAAGGGAAAGTAATGGAGGCCTTTTGCTTACTCCTTTGAATATTCTGATGTCTCCAATTGCCTTAGGACTTCCAGCAGAACCATTTTGTTGGTAGGATAGATTGGTAGTTTATATGGGCGACCTATGAATCCTTGTATTCTGATGTATGTAAATCTGGGAAACTGGATGAACCAAGATCCATATCTGCCAATCAAACTTTTGGCTTCACGGGTGAGCCTCTGATGTGTTCCTCCTTGGTGAATTCGGGTGATATACATGAGAAAGGCATCATGTGCATGTCTAAAGTGTGACTTCTCCTTCAATTGCAACTGAGGATAGCAATCGTAGGACTTGAACTCTCCTTCGCCATTGCCAACTACGCCTTTGCAAATCAGGCCAGCATATTTGTAGGTTCTATCAAGCAGATATATGACATAGGAACTCATATGGAAGGTTTTGGTTTTCTCCAAGTTGGCCAACTGCTTGTGGAGACTATCACTGATCATCCTTGACCAATTGAACATTCTTACCCCGGAAGTTATTTCATCAACAAAATAATACATATAGGTTTCAAAGGGCGCACCTTGAGGATTGCCCACTATTTTGTTAAGCAATAAAACAATGTCTCCATATTCTTCCTTAAAATCAGTTCGGTGCATTTTCTTGGGCATCTTTTTGGCAGTAGGTCTAGGTTTCACCAACCATGACTTGTTCATGTTCGATGCACAAAGGTCTTGTTGATCTTCATATAGTTTTCATGCATCATCCTTGGTTCGGTGTAATGTCCCCTTCTCGAGCATGATCTTTCCAGTGACCGTTGGCCTATTCCAGAGATCCGTAGGCTATTCGAAAGGTGAAATTAGGGTTTCTTGTTTTGAAGGATGCTCTTGCTTGAGGTTGGTTGTTTCAATGGCGGATTCTTTCTGGGTTTTCAGAGAGCTTCGCAGTGATATGTTTTTCTTAGCATTCTGAGCATTTTCAGGAATTTACTATTTTTAGTAAATTCTATTTCTGGCAGTGGTCCTATTGGTCTCGGCGCAGTTGACCTTCCTCTTCAGTCGACTCAGTTGGCTTACTCAATTTTGGCTGTGGGGCATAACTGGAGAGATAAGTTGGATTATTTTAATTAAGTCATGTTTTAATGTTATATTTTAACATTGACCCCCTTGGCCTAGCAACTTCACTTTAAGTTGTTTTAAAAGATGTTCTTTATGGTGGGCGCCTCATTTAAGGAATTAATTATATCTTTATTTAAAGATTTATTCCAAGCATAAGTTGGACGCCAACTTCAAGGAAGGAATAAAATTATAATTAAAAGTCAAAATTGAAGCTTTGAAGAAAGGGACGCCATCTTTTGAAGGATTAGGGTTTGACTCTGAAAAGAAGATTAGGGTTTTGAGAAGGTCAACGGCAAATTATAAAAGGAAGCCTTTGGTTCTCATTTCAGTATCTTTTGTCTACAGGAATGTTATGCTGTCGGATTGGCTTTGGGAGTGCTTCGAGGAATGAAAGCCTCCTAGCTTGGCATTGCTTCTCAATTGAAAGATAGCGACTAGTGGTGAGATAGTGTAGTTTGTGAGATTGGTATTGGGATTTGTGCATTGTAATCATTGTGGGTTGTAGATCAGCTTTATTGCATATTAGTGAGATTTCTGGAGTTGCATTTCATTCAGCAAATTGTCATTTTTATTCATATATCAAAAAATACAAAAAGAATCATTTTGGGTACTATTTAAATCTTTCTGTCTAGTAGGGGCGACCCTTTTCCCAAAGTTATAGATTTTTATTTGAAGGCTGTGATTTTTAAATGCAAATTGCCCTCTTGCTGGGCCGTACCATCTAGATCTGCATTGGAATTCGTGCATTAAATAAATAGGGACTTTTGATCAGTTTTTAGTGTTCCAGTTTGGTCGCCATCATCTTAGAATCATTTTGCATTTCATCCCATGAAATTTGATTTAGTTTCGAGCGAGCTGTGAATGAATTTGTGAGTTTCAGGGCTGCTGTTCATGCATGCGGAAATCAGGACTGTCATAAATCAAATTATCAGGTTGGCATTAATAGTAGAGTTTCTGATCAAAGCTTTATTAATCATTGAACGGAATTCAATATATATTGTTGCAGCTCTATTTACATTTTGGTTCACATTGATAGCAAGGCATTATCTTTCATATTGTAAGCTGACAGTAGTACTGACAGCAGTTGTTATTCTTGCTTATCATGATTTGTAATACTCAACTCTACATTCAGTAATTGCAATTGTATTTCATTTACCTCCACCCCATGGTAGCTCCTTTTCCACTCCGGGTCAGAAAGCACATTCTGGGTGTCGAGATACTTTCAGCATTCTAGTTTATTTCCCTTAATCGCATTGTAATTCTTAGCATCTCCGTCATATGGTAGCTCCCATTCCATCTCGATCTGGAAAGCACATTCTTGACGTCGAGTTATTTCAGCTTATTAGTGATAGGGATCCTCTGACCATATGGTCGTCCTTCGCGGGCACATTCTTGGTTAGAGTTTTTGCATAAGCATTTTCAATTCAGATCCTCTGACCAATGCTCACACCTTGCCCACATCGGGATCCTAGTGTACATTCTGGTTAGAGTTGCTTCAGCATCGTTTTGGTTTAGAGCTAACCTTAACGGGCGTGTTATGTTTGTAAACTGTTATTGAAAATTTGAAAAAAAATTGGCTCGGAATATTTCAATGGTATCAGAGCAAGATCTTGCCATCCTGTGAACAAACCGTCTATGAGTGACAGAGAAAAGAGATACATAGCAAGGGAAGACAAGAAAGTTGCAAACAGTTTCAGCCTATCAGGCTCCAGAAGGTCAGACACTTGAGGTTTTGAGGGCTCATTGGGAGTCTTCGGAAATAGATATGGCGAAGGTGAGAGATCGTTAGGGTAACGAAAGGTTTACCAGCAACAGAGATGATAGTGGGAAGGGAAGAGAGAGATCGATAAGTCCCGGAAAGAGATTTGAAAGGAAGATGGATGCCTTGATGGATATGGTATCTCTCATGATGGGGAAAGTGGGCCAAAACACAACTCCACAAAGCAACCCAGGACATAGAGGAGAACACAGTGCCTCCAACCAGCATGATGGACATGCTGCTCAGCCTATTTCAAACAACACTTACATTTCATCCAGGCCATTTAAACCCACCTTCTTAGCACCAGTAAACACTCAACCTGATCCTGAAGAGAATGCTTCATTCGTGGAACAGTTGAGACTTGGTCATGTGGAGTATGATTCCCTCTCTGATGAAATCAAGATGGATATGTCCTATAATGATTTTATGGATCATAAAAGAAAGAATAAGGGACAAGGGAGACTTTATGAGCAAAGACGAACAACAGTTCAAGGGGATTTGTATCAAGTTGTCAACAAGGTTATACTTCCACACTATGACGGGAGTGATAGCAGTTCAGCTCGAGCTTGGATATAGAAGCTAGATAACTATCTAGCTCTTAGACCCATGGCAGAAGAGGAGGCGATTAAGTTCGCTACGCTACACCTAGATGGGGTGGCGCACGAGTGGTGGTACCATGGCCTAGTCACCTTGGGTCATCGGTCTATCACAACCTATGATGAGTTCACCAATAGGCTCATCGAGAGATTTGAGAAAAAAGATCCTGAAATACATTTCAGAGAATTGGCACAGTTGAAGCAGTATGGCACAGTTGATGCCTACATAGCTGAGTTTCAGAGACTCTCAGTCATGGTCACTGGAATCACGGAGAGGCGGTTGGTGATCCTTTTCAGTGAAGGATTGTGTAGAAACCCCTGTTTCCCCCTGACACTGAATCTGACTGTGTTTTCAAGTTTTTCTGACGTTTTGATGTTTTTGTGATTTTTTTGCAATTTTTGGATTTTCAATGCAATAAATGAAGGTACGGCTTTACCAGAAATTAATAATAAATTCTTAATAAAATACTAGATCTTCAATATGGTAGCAAGTACAAGCTAAGATGAATGCGTCTCTTTTATTTCATCAACTGGAAACAGTACAATGCAATTTTTGAAACATGCAAAGTAAAAGAATGAATTTTATTGAGAAAACCTGGTGTTTGCTGTCACAGCTGAAAGGTACAGAATTGTACGGCTGTAATAAATGCTTGGTCTTTCTCCAGTCTGATGAGTCCCAATGTTTCTAGCAATTCCCAGCGCCTCCAGATGGTGAATGAATGAGATCTAAGGATAGGCGTATGAGTCAGACAAAAGAACACGTCCTTTATTGCTGGTACGGCCTGACAGAAATGTACGGCCTGTCAGATCAGCATTGAATATGGTACGGACTTCTCCAATAAGCAAAGTTTGGATCTCTGAGATGGGCGCCTTGATGAACAAATAGTATCTGGATGAAAACCTCTGAAGAATCTCTGACAAACAACAATCTCTGAAGCTCGGTAGTTTTCTCTGGATAAGAAAACCTCTGTAGGCAATAAATCAAGTGATATTGCACACTCTCTGAATTGCTTTCCGCTGGAGATGGCTCGTTCTCCAAGGAATCGAACGTGAAACCCTAAGTCTCAGGCTCAGACCAAAATTGATCAGTTTTCAAACTCAATAATCTCATAATGGCTCACTTCCCAATGCAAAATCCTCAAATAACCTCAAAAGTGCGATTTGCTACAAAATAGGGTTTTAATGAAATATTCATATTTTAATATTTTCAATTCTCCATAGTTCTCCACTGAATATTTAAATATTATTTAAATGTCAAACTGGCCCCCTTTTCATGATGGCGCACCCCTCAAGGAATAAACACTTAAGTTATAATATTAAATTATAACTTTATATTATAAACGTTAATTAATTAATATTTAATCAATACGATCAAATATTAATATCTCCCTCGTTTCTAACCCGATGATCGATCCGTCTGATGCTGACGAACTCTGAAGTGATTCCTAATGCCGCCACAGCCATACTGCTAAAAAATAGCAGTGGTCCCACACTGCCTGCCAGGAACTGCTAAAAATAGCAATTCTGCAAATAGTCTCCGATTGAGCCAGAACGAAAGACAACTGATCAAACCCTGCTGACTGAAGCTGAGCCAAGCTCCGAAGTGACCCTCTATCCAGTCCATCGGCCTACGAGGGTCGTATGATAGGCCAATCCTGTCGTCTGAGAGATGTCACTGAGAAGGGGACATGACAAATTGATGGAACCACTCAAGGGATGGATTAAAGCTTTTGATCCACCCTCCCTTCAGGAGGCCATGAAGAAAGCAAGAAACATGGAGTGGGCAGCTCCTAAGGCAAAGTTTCAACCCAGGCCATCCTTTCACAAAGGGGATAAAGGAAAAAGACCTCATCAAAGACCTCCTTTGAGACTTCAGCATAAGGAGTTCAAACAGCATAATCCTCATGTCACCAGATTGGATCCAGAGACACTGAACGAACTCAGAAGAAAGGGGTTATGTTTCCGGTGTAGGGAAAAATGGTCTCAAGATCATGTTTGTCCAAAGGGAGTTAAATTTAATCAGATTGAGTACTATTCAGCTGGTGAAAGTAATTCTGATTTTTCAGACCAGCAATCTGATTTTGAAGATAGTTAAGTAGAAAGAGTTCCAGAAGAGTTTGAAGATGAAAAGGAAAGCGGGGGTATTTTGGCTCAACTTTCGAGCTTTCAAATAAATGAATCCTTCAAGGTTCGAGGGATGATTAAGGAGCAACGAATAGTTGCTTTGATTGACACCGGGGCAACACATAACTTCATTGATGAAGTTGTGGTGGCAAAGAAGGGGCTGCAAACAGAAGAGTTTGAAGGCTTCAAGGTCATGGTTGCTGATGGATTCCACATCTCATGCACCAAGAAGATCTCAAACATGACTATGCAATTGGGAAACTATGAAGTCAAGGACGACTTCTATGTAGTTAACATTGGAGATACGGATGCCGTTCTAGGCATTCAACGGCTGCGTTCCCTTGGAGAGATCTCCTTAAATCTGCAAACTATGGAGTTCAAGTTTCAATCCGATGGAAGGGGGGTAGTACTAAGAGTTATGTCCAATGGGGGCCCTCGGGTTGTGTCATTCAAGAGAATGGCAAGGCTGGTTCGTCATGATCAAGTTGAGTGGGCTGCAGAATGTATGATTCTTCCTGCTAGTGCGGTTGACACTAAGAGAGACTATCCTCCTGATGTTCAGTCTTTACTCACAAAAAAGAGCAAGGTATTTGCTGATTTACCTCCTGGACCACCACCTGAACGGGGTTCGGAGCATATCATAGAGCTCAAAGAAGGAGCTAAACCAGTTATTACAACTCCATATCGATACCCTAAGAAGCAGAAGGACGATTTTGAGAAAAATATTCAGGAACTCTTGGAGATGGGTTTCATTCGTCCAAGCAAGAGTCCCTTTGCTTCAGCTGTGGTTCTTGTGAAGAAGGATGGTACCATGCGCATGTGTGTAGACTATCGTGCTTTGAATCAAAGCACTATCAAAAACCGATACCCCATTCCAAGGATAGATGAGCTCATTGATGAGCTACATGGGGCGAAGTTCTTTTCAAAGATCGATTTGAGATTGGGCTACCACCAAATTCGGATGAGAGGATCTGATGTTGAGAAGACAGCTTTCAGATGTCACTATGGCCACTTTGAGTTTCTAGTCATGCCATTTGGGTTGACTAATGCTCCTGCTACCTTCCAGCCTTGTATGAACAGATTTTTTCAGAAGCAATTGAGGAGGTTTGTGTTGACATTCTTCGATGACATTTTGATTTTTAGCAAGACTTGGGAAGAACATCTCAAGCACTTGGAGGAAGTGCTCAGCATTCTAGAATCAGAATGCTTGTTTGCCAAAGAATCCAAATGTGAATTTGGAATGGAGGAGCTACTTTACCTTGGTCACATAATCAGTGCTGAGGGAATGAAGGTTGATCCTGAAAAGATCAAGGCAGTTGTTGATTGGCCACCTCCTAAGAACTTGACTCAATTGAAAGGATTTTTGGGTCTATGTGGATTTTACAGAAGATTTGTGAAAGGTTACTCACAGAATGTTGCTCCTCTTACTGACCTCAAGAAAAAGGGGGCCTTTTGTTGGTCAGAAAAGGCTCAAACTACCTTTGATAAGTTTAAGAGAATCATGAGCTCTTGTCCGGTTTTGGCTATTCCGGATTTCTCCAAGCCTTTCGAGCTACAGTGTGATGCATCCAGTGAAGGAGTTGGGGCTGTTTTGATGCAAAACAAACATCCAATAGTGTTTGAGAGTAGAAAGCTAAGAGGTGCTGAAAGAACCTACTCCATTTATGACAAGGAAATGCTTGCCATTATGCATGCATTAGCTAAGTTCAGACAGTATTTGGTGGGAAACAAGTTCGTGGTCAAGACTAATCACAATAGTCTCAAACACTTCATGCATCAGAAGGATTTGAACGAGAGGCAACAAAAGTGGGTGAGTAAGCTTCAAGCTTACGACTTTAACATTGAGTATGTCAAAGGGAAAAATAACATTGTGGCTGATGCTCTGTCTAGAAGACCCCATTTGAGCTCATTGTGTGAGCTTACCACTGATTGGAAGGACATGTTGTTGGCTGATTATGCCAAAAATCAGTTTGCAACCAGCATCATTGAGGGTACTTTTCATGACCAAAGGTACAGGGTGATTGAAGGGTTGATACACTACAAGGGTAGAATCTTTCTGGTGGCTGATTCTAAGCTCAGGAAGAAGATTTTGTTGACATTTCATGACATTCCGCTTGCTGGTCACCAAGGATTCTTTAAGACCTATAGGCAGATCCGGGAAAGATTTTCTTGGAAAGGGTTGAAAGGAGAAGTTCAACGCCAGACCAGAGGTCCCGCTGGTCAAATGAACAAGAAAGATATCCAGTACCGGCTCCCCACCTTCCTATTCCCCAATCAAAATGGGAAAGCAATATTTTATCAATTCCCGTTGCCCAAGGTCCAGCGGAACATCGTGGCATTCCATGCCAGTGGATACTCTCCACGTCTTGCTCTGTACTTCGGTCATTTCCAGCCTCTTTTCAGCGTTTCCAAGCTTTGCAGATTTGGGTTTCTTTCTTCATGAGGTTTGTTAGCATAAATGCCAAAAACATTGTGAGTGATAGGGACAGTAAGTTCCTAAGCACTTTTTGGCAAGAGGTCTTCAGAATGAGTGGTACTGTGCTTACTCCAAGCACAAGTTATCACCCCCAAACAGATGGACAAACTGAAATAGTGAACAAGTGGTTGGAAGGCTACTTGAGAAACTATGTTTCAGAACAGCAAATGGTGTGGGTTAAGTGGCTTCACATAGGCGAGTACTGTTATAATTCTTCCTTTCATATGTCAATAAAGATGTCACCTTTCTTGGCTCTTTATGGTTATGAAGCACCTAGCTTTGCTGATTTGGTGTTTGGTGATAACAAAACTCCTCAAGCAAAGGACTCCTTGCAGTAGAGCCAAGACATCATGAAATCATTGAAAAACAATCTTCAGATTGCACAGAATCAGCAGAAGATGTATGCCGATCAAAGGCGTGTTGAGCGCTCTTTCGAGGTTGGGGATATAGCTTATCTCCGACTACAACCTTACAGACAGTCTACTCTCAAGAAGAGTGGAGCTGAGAAGCTCAAACCTCGCTTCTATGGGCCGTTCAAGGTTATGAAAAGGGTGGGAGCAGTAGCGTATGAGTTGGAGCTACCTTCTAGTAGCAAAGTGCACAATGTCTTCCACGTGTCTCGCCTCAAGAAGGCGCTTGGGCATAATGTTATTGCTTCATCACAGTTGCCTCCTTTGGATGAAGAAGGACAGTTGGTTTTAATTCCAGAGGAGATTCTTGATTCTCGAGAGCATTCTTTGAGGAAAAGAACAATCAGAGAATACTTGGTGAAGTGGAAAAACCTGCCTCTAGAGGATGCAACTTGGGAGAATGATGAGATTCTCAAGCAGCGATCCAGTGGTTGCGATTGCCGGATACGTTGGGTCTTGGGAAGGACCGTAATGTCCCTCTCAAGCATGATCTTTCCAAAGGACTGGTCATATTCAAGAACCTAGCGTCTCTTTAAGGTGAAATTAGGGTTTCTTTTGTTTTGAAGGATGCTCTTGGCTTTGAGGTTGGCTGTTTCAATGGCTTATTCTTTCCGGTTTCTCAGAGAGTTTCAGCAGTTGATAAGGTGTTTCTTTTCGGCATTCTCATCGATTTCGTGAATTTTACTATTTTTAGTAAATTCTATTTCTGGCAGTGGTCCTATTGGTCTCGGCACAGTTGACCTTCTTCTTCAGTCGACTCAATTGGCTTACTCAATTTTGGCTTTGGGGCATAACTGGAGAGATAAGTTGGATTATTTTTAATTAAGTCATGTTTTAATGTTATATTTTAACATTGACCCCCTTGGCCTAGCAACTTCACTTTAAGTTGTTTTAAAAGATGTTCTTTATGGTGGGCGCCTCATTTAAAGAATTAATTATATCTTTATTTAAAGATTTATTCCAAGCATAAGTTGGACGCCAACTTCAAGGAAGGAATAAAATTATAATTAAAAGTCAAAATTGAAGCTTTGAAGAAAGGGACGCCATCTTTTGAAGGATTAGGGTTTGACTCTGAAAAGAAGATTAGGGTTTTGAGAAGGTCAACGGCAAATTATAAAAGGAAGCCTTTGGTTCTCATTTCAGTATCTTTTGTCTACAGGAATGTTATGCTGTCGGATTGGCTTTGGGAGTGCTTCGAGGAATGAAAGCCTCCTAGCTTGGCATTGCTTCTCAATTGAAAGATAGCGACTAGTGGTGAGATAGTGTAGTTTGTGAGATTGGTATTGGGATTTGTGCATTGTAATCATTGTGGGTTGTAGATCAGCTTTATTGCATATTAGTGAGATTTCTGGAGTTGCATTTCATTCAGCAAATTGTCATTTTTATTCATATATCAAAAAATACAAAAAGAATCATTTTGGGTACTATTTAAATCTTTCTGTCTAGTAGGGGCGACCCTTTTCCCAAAGTTATAGATTTTTATTTGAAGGCTGTGATTTTTAAATGCAAATTGCCCTCTTGCTGGGCCGTACCATCTAGATCTGCATTGGAATTCGTGCATTAAATAAATAGGGACTTTTGATCAGTTTTTAGTGTTCCAGTTTGGTCGCCATCATCTTAGAATCATTTTGCATTTCATCCCATGAAATTTGATTTAGTTTCGAGCGAGCTGTGAATGAATTTGTGAGTTTCAGGGCTGCTGTTCATGCATGCGGAAATCAGGACTGTCATAAATCAAATTATCAGGTTGGCATTAATAGTAGAGTTTCTGATCAAAGCTTTATTAATCATTGAACGGAATTCAATATATATTGTTGCAGCTCTATTTACATTTTGGTTCACATTGATAGCAAGGCATTATCTTTCATATTGTAAGCTGACAGTAGTACTGACAGCAGTTGTTATTCTTGCTTATCATGATTTGTAATACTCAACTCTACATTCAGTAATTGCAATTGTATTTCATTTACCTCCACCCCATGGTAGCTCCTTTTCCACTCCGGGTCAGAAAGCACATTCTGGGTGTCGAGATACTTTCAGCATTCTAGTTTATTTCCCTTAATCGCATTGTAATTCTTAGCATCTCCGTCATATGGTAGCTCCCATTCCATCTCGATCTGGAAAGCACATTCTTGACGTCGAGTTATTTCAGCTTATTAGTGATAGGGATCCTCTGACCATATGGTCGTCCTTCGCGGGCACATTCTTGGTTAGAGTTTTTGCATAAGCATTTTCAATTCAGATCCTCTAACCAATGCTCACACCTTGCCCACATCGGGATCCTGGTGTACATTCTGGTTAGAGTTGCTTCAGCATCGTTTTGGTTTAGAGCTAACCTTAACGGGCGTGTTATGTTTGTAAACTGTTATTGAAAATTTGAAAAAAAATTGGCTCGGAATATTTCATTCAGTAAGACATCCTATTGTAGGTTGGCATTCCAAATGTTTCTTGTATAGCAAGCTTAGTTAAGTATGCCAGTATTCTTCTGTCAGGTGCTTCAATCTGTCTTTCATGTGCATTATAGTGCAATGCACATTCTACCATGAGTTTTGGACATCCTATTGCTGGTAGAAATCCAGCTGCCTGAACAATGCCATTGTCCATCATCCTTCTTGCAATTAGCGTAGGTAAAAATCCATCACTTCCATAAATCCTCTTCTTAAAATCATCAAAGTTTACATGGCCATGGTCGGTGTCCACAATGTTTTTCCACTTAGATTGATCTTGGACTCTGGCTGTGAACCCTTGTTGGCAAACTTCATTTGTAATTCCTCCGAAATAAATCTGCAAAAATGCACAAAAAGAATGTTAAAATTCTGAAATTAAATTTAAATTACTTGAGAAGTATTCCAGCCAACTGATAAGTGAAATTTTCGTGAAAGATCATGCTGGAAATGAAAGGATTTATCTGATAAATGAATGAAGTTTTTTACCAAAATAAAATGAAGAAAGTAAATCTGCATGATATTCTGGAAAAAATAAAATGGACAAGATCACTGTGCTGGCTGGTTAAGTTCGCCTTCCTTCTCCCTGCTTCAAACTTCACAACTTTCTTGCCTTAGCCAAAATTACTTCTCACAACTTTGCTTTTGAAAGATGAATGATTGAAAAATGAGAAGTAAAGCCCATTTAAAGATGAGAAGTTCGATTTATTTAGCAAAATATAGTTGTTTCCATTAAATCAAATTCAAACTTGGCTTGCACTCCTCTCTCGAATGGCAATTTTTTATCTCCAGCATCAGTTTCCCAGAAAGTTGCAAAGTCTAGCGCCACTTCAGTGGAGTCTTTTTTGTCTTTTTCCAAAATTTAAGTCTAAGAGAGAAATTCGAATTTCATCTCTTTGGTGTTGGAAAATTAAAATTAAAATAATTAAAATAATCATTTTCGTGTGCTATTTTCCAACCCCTTTATTTTAATTATTTTAATTATGGCACTTTTATTTTTATCCTAAGGCAAATTTGATTTTTCTAAGTTTTTTCATTGTCTTTGCCTAAGGAGAATTTTCTTTTCCAGTGAATTTTGCCATAATTTCTCATGACTCCTTATGTCTTTGGCGAATTTTGCCAACATCTAGACATGTCGTTTGGTATTTCAATGTTTCAATGTCTTGACTTAGGTAAAGATTTCGATTTTCTCCATTTCTCTAAGTATGGCGGACTTAGCTAGTGTTTTTGCCATTCATTTTATGTTGGGCGGACTTTCCACTATGTTATGCCATTAACTCTTCATGGTGGGCAGACTTGGCAAGGCCTTGAGCCATCTCTTTAGAGGGGCAGACTTTGTTCTTTCTTGTGCCATCCTATTTTAATGTCATGGGTGGACTTTCCTCATTGTCATGTCATTGACCTTTTACTTGGGGCGGACTTGGCTCTTGGTTGTGCCATTTAGCTTGGAGTGGACTTTACCTTGGTTTGTTCCATTCAAACTTCTCTTGGTGGGCAGACTTCACCTTATGTCATTCCATGATGGGTCGGACTTTGCTCATGTCTAAGCCACTTTCTTTTCCATATGGCGGACTTCACCTTGTGATAAGCCATCCCTCTTAGACAGACTTGACTTATGTTTATTCCATTCTTTTAATGGGCGGACTTAGCCTAGACTCATGCCATTGCTTCTTAGCTTGGGGCGGACTTAACACATGCCCATGCCATTGCTTACTTCCTTGGGCGGACTTGGCTTAAGATCAAGCCATTCCACATGGGTGGACTTTCCATTGTGCCAAGCCATTGTCCTCTTCCTATGGTGGACTTGCTCATTGCCCATGCCATTGCTTCTTTACATACTTAGGCAAATTTTGCCATGAATTTCATGTTGGTTAATTCGCCATATGCCCTTTTCTCATGCTTTTTCATTGATTTTTGTAATTTCCCATTGATTTTTCATGATTTTCCATTGATTTTTATGATTTTTTGATTGATTTTTTGAAATTTTTCATGCTAAGGATGAAAACATTAATCCCTCAATCAGTGGGTCCCAAGCAGTTTCCAAAGATGGAAACCCTACCAAAAATAGAAACTTTTCCAAAAATAGCAACTTTCCAAAAATAGCCCCTAAAAAATAGGAAGTCCAATATAGGCCAAAAGCGCCAAAAAATAAAGTCCCTAAAAAATAGGGGGTCTAGAGGGGAAATCCCCAAAAAGTAGATGTCAAAATTGACTCAAACGATAGTCGATCTTTGTCCCTCGGGCCTCCTAAGCACCGTGATGATGTTTGCACATTGATTTGGGCTCAAATTCTTAACTTAACTTAGGTGACCATTCAAAGACTCAAACTCTAAACCCTCGAACAGAGACCAAATGAAACCGAGACGCACAACGGCAAAACCCCAAAAAGCAAACTACTAGGATCCCCATTTGTAATGGGGCGATGTGTGATAAGGTCACAATAGATAGGTCACAAAAACTTAAAATTCTTCCTTCACCAACATGTTTTAAATGATCAACAACAAAATTCAGCAAGCTTCATGCTCATAATTTCAACATTGAGTACATGAAGGGTAACAAGAATGTGATTGTTAGTGTCATTTCCATATGCACCATTTCTTCTATTGCTATTGATTGGAAAGCCTCATCATCACCAAATATGCCAAGAACACCTTTGCTATTGGTTTATTGGATTAGGGTGTGAAGGATGATAAGTATGTTGTGAAAAATGGCCTTATATTGTATAAGAATAGAATATTCCTTATACCTTAGTCCAAAAAGGATAAAATTAGCAGTGCTTTGCATGATGCACCCATAGCTAGCCATCCATGTATCTACAAAACTTATCAAGAACTGAGACAGAGGTTTTCTTGGGAGAGCCTCAAAAAGGATGTTCTTAAAAAAATTAGAGTGCACTAATCGCCAATAAAATAAAGTAGAGCACACTTCCCCAAAAGGTTTATAGGTCTTGCACATTCCCAACCAAAAATTGGAAAATTATATCCATGGATTCTATCACAAACCTTCCTATAGTGGGTGGCAAGAATTGCATTTTTGTGGTAGTGGATCAATTAAATAAATATGCCAATTTCTTTGCCATCCCTACTAATTCCAAAGCACCACAAGTGGATGACCTATTTTTAGAGATATTTTGGCTACATGCCTTGCCCAAGACCATTATTAGTGGCAAAGACAATAGATTCCCCAGCTCTTTTGCACTAAGCTCATTCCTAATACTAGCTATCACCCCCAAACTAATCAATAGATGGAGATAGTTAATAAGTGGTCCCATGAGTACTTAATGAATTCTATTGCAAATCAATAACATGGATTAAATAGTTGCACCTTGGAGAGCATTGTTAAAATACTACTTGTTTCAATTTGCACCTTTCAATGCAACACAAAACAAAACAAATGTGTGCCAAAACCGCTCTTCAAATTAGAAGAAGCTCCCTATAAATTAAAAACTAGCCTAAAACAAGACATTGTATGTTTGCAATTTACAATCTTTAATATTGATTTTTGGGTGGTATACATTCATGCTAAATAAAACATAAATGTGCATTTTTTATTTAGCATGAGATAAAAGGCTAAGACACTCTTTGAATACTACACAGTATTTTATACTTTGGGACTTAAAATAAATCCTACGACTACATGTTTATGTCATTCAATTAAAAACAAAAAATGAGCACAAAGTACACACGGAGTAGACTAGCTAACACATAAACATTAACACTATGGTTAAATCAAATATGGGTCTTGTACAAAGCCAAGAGATACACATATAAACTCAAAATACAAAGCTTGCAAATCTACCAAAGCAATTGAATTCTTAGCACAAATAATGAGGCATCTCAATAAACATTTAGAATCAACATATGCATAATAAATGCCATTGAGTAAATACTTCACACAGATAATATTAAATCCTCAATGAATAGCAATTTCAACATAATACATGCATGAGAATTACCATTGATCCCTACTAAGTGCAAAATGGCACCTATTTAAACCATTTACAAAACTACATGAAAATAAATGAGATAAATTCACTACACTTCTACTCTAACTATAATTGGTTCGATGACATGCAAGCCTTATTACAAATTATTAAATGCAATAACTCTAGTGCAACTGTTAATTCAACTAACAATTAAATCATTACATTTATCCCTTAAAATCTCTTGCCTCTTGCATGACAATGAACTATAAACTTTTGGAAGGTACCTCAAGATTATTCTAATTTGACAATGTTTTCTTTTGTTTTGAAAAAACCTAGCAGACCCTTCTATGAAGCTTTAAATGTTTGATTATCCAATGAACCTTGGCGACTCATATTGAGGACCTTTGATGAAGCTCTAAAAATTCACTTTGACACTTCCCTTGTTGACAAAGTTTTGACAAACCCTCAATATTTTTGAAAGTTTGATTTATTCACTTAACACCTTGCTTGAATATGAATATCCTCTCATTCACTCTTTGTTTAAAAATCACCACCTCCTCAAATTAATCACTAAAACTAGACTTTGAATCCTTCATGCAACTTCATTGCTGAAAACAATCTTTTTGATTGCTCAAACCTCCAAAAAACAACACTTCTTTGCAAGAAATAAAAAACCAAAATTTGGAAATTGGATTAATCATCAATAATAAATAATGAATGATTAACAATAGAAGATATTAGCTCTAAAAATCTTCACTCACAACTATTGCAAATAATTTTATTTTTGTTAAAATCGGTCCTTAAAACCTTTGGATAATCAAAAAATACATTCTATTTTCCCATGAATAATAGATGTTGGCTTTTTTATAGACATTCACTTCACTTCTTTTCTGTAATCAGCTCACTGCATTTTTTTAAAGATATCAACCATATTTTTTTTTAATAATAATCACTAATTGATAATAATATCTAATAATATTAGTAGAGGCATGCTTTCGCTGTCTAGTTTGCATATTTTTTAAATAATCAAATGAAGGTAAAAAGTACTCCACGGGCAAGTGCACTTTTCCTATCTTGGCAACTATTCTTGAATGCCACTATGATTTTTTGTCTTTGTTGAAACATTTTAAAATGTGTGCTTCCTTTTTTGCTATAGCCGATGACTTTTTCTATCCCCTTTTTCTTTTCTTTTCTTTTTCTGATTTTTAATTTTTTAACATTTAATTTTTATAATAATATCAAATTTCAATTTTAAGATAACTAATAGTTATTTTTAATTATTTAAAAATTAATAACTAAAATTAAAATCGATTGACAATAATAATATCAATAAAAACTCAATAATAATTTATGAATAAAAAATGAATATTATTAGCAATAATTTTAATTAAAATTATTAATTAGTAATCAATAATAAACTATCAATTATAAAATTTAATTGAAGTTAAAATTGATCAACAAATTGCGAATATTCAACATTTTTGGATTTTGACATCACAATTCGACTTGGTTGGAAAATGATGATTTACAAAGAAGTTTCATGTATCACAATTGAGTTTCAAATTGGGTACAACAATTGGCTCTATCTAGGGGCCATGATGTATACTTGTGACTGTAGTTTGAGCACTCTCCGAGTACTCTACAAAACTCTCCAAACTCCCAAGTCTCTGAGCTGGCCGAGACGAGTTTGGCCGAGTCTAGGAGAGTACTTGGCTGAGTCTTGCTCCAAGACTCCCGAGTCTTGCTCAAACTCGAGTCCCAAGCTCAAACTCTTTTGGCACCTAAACTGTCATGTCTCCGAAATAGAACACCAAAATAACTAAACATTGAAAGACAAAAATATATATATACATATATATCTGCAAATTCATTATAATTATATATATCTATATATATATTGAATATAATGAAATACAAATAGCAAAATCAAACAAAATATAAATACAAGCAATTGCAATTTAAATATTATTATTATAATAATTATAATCATCATAGGTAATATAATAATTATAATATAATTATCATATTATGACATGGAACAATAGATATTGTTAATTATAATTACTATAATAATAAAAATAAAATATATCTTAAGAAACTAAATCTGAAAAAAGACTAATTAAATGAATGATTAATAAATCACAAAGCATTGATTCCTAAAGGCTAATATCCCAAGCGATCACTGATATAACAAAAGGCTGCGATTGAAGGGAGTGGACTGACATGTCTCTCCAAAACAATACGATAAGATACCAAGGAACATATTCCTTGGCAAGTGAGCGGTTGTGACTATTGGCAGAAATTAGTTATAAAATGAAGGTAAGTCCAAAACTTATGGGCATCGATGGGAAAAGAAAAGAATATATAAACAAATTCAAAGCAAGGAATTACCAATAGAGGTGTGTGCTATACACAAATACAAACATATTCTGATTTATGCAGATCGGGTATGTTCTATGATAATTATTGAATGTAATTGTGTATTTTGCTATTGCCATTTATTATTCTCAGCCAAGTATTATTCTATTTATTTATGATATTTATATTATGTTATCTATATTTATTATTCCATCATAGTTATTGTATACCATTGTATATCTAGGGTAGGCTTATTATAACTATGGTCTGCAATTATATATATATATATATATATAGAGAGAGAGAGAGAGAGAGAGAGAGAGAGAGAGTATACAATAATGATGCTTGCAGCAATTAGTGAGCATTACAAGTAATTATCACTCTTTAATATAATCCTATGATCAATCAAATATAAGGTTGAAGGAGACGGATTAGGAGGATGTTGTTTACAGGCCTCCCATGCTAAGTACGCCACTCTGAGGGTGGAATAGTCTTGGTCGGGCGTTCCTGCTGCTTGGGGCCAAGAGGTGGGTAGTCTTGGTCGGATGCTTGTGCTCTTGGGCTTAGATGGATTGAGTAGTTTACAAGCACCCCTTTCAAGGCTCCCCTATCAAGCCAAACTATGATTGATTGTTAGGATTGGTCCAAGGAATCTCAATCACAAGGAGGATGGATAAGATAGCAAGGATAGGGAATACAGATACAAGGTGTCCATCGAGTAGGCCACCCCATGAGGGTTGTCTAAGTGCACCTCATGAGGACCAAGGGGTGGGTAGTCTTGGTCAGACGCTCGTGCTCTTGGGCTCAGATGGATAGCTTCGGGCAGACTTATCCTACTTCTCATCCAAGTCCTGTTATGTTTAAAGTTTCCACTATGCATTACAGATATTGGTAGTTTAGATAGTCTTGGAATAGTTATGTATCTTAAATTGATAAGACATTTATTATGTTTTGATCACATGAATTATATTTTCAATATTATCTAACATGATTGCAAGGCCTAAAGCCAAGATTTATCTTGTTTGAAGCATTATGTGGTAAGTTACAGCCCTAACTACATCAAGCGTGTGATTCTAGGATAAGATTTAGGCCAATCCCAAAAGGGGACATTACATAAACATAACAGACATAGTGGCTGAAATTTCAAATTTTGAGAGTTTGAGAATCATATGACATGTGTAATGTTTGAATTATGACAAAATGATAGTCAAATTAGATTTTTATGTTCTCTAAATGCATTTGTTTCTTTTTTTGTGTAATTATGAGGTTTATTTTTTTCTGAGGCCATGCCAAGTTTTTTCCCAAGTCCATGCGAAGTCTTGAGTCCGAGTCAAAATTTTGGGCTGCCGAGTCAAGTTTGAGTCCAAGTCCTAAAACAATGCTTGTCACATAAGAAGACTAAATAATCTCTAGGTTTACAAGTAGACAAATGTTTTATTAGTTATGCAACAAAGTTGAAACATTCCTAAATCACCTATATATGAACATTCGTAAATCACCTGATAAAATACAATGTTTACATTATTAAAAGAGTAAATAACATACAACATAACAAAACATTATGAATTGGGAAACACAATGCAACATAATCGTTCAAAATAAAAAATGTTCTTTTAGAGCACGAACCAAGGGAGACAAAATGGGTAACACAAAATCATTTACAAGCAGAAAAAGTAACAACCTCTTGATAGCACATAGCCTAACAATCGTCACAAAACTTTCTCAATGATCCATGGTTTAGGTGAATTGACATAATCTTGCAGTGAGAAATTCAAGATGAGTTGATTGATATGCATAGGTTCTAATTGATCACCTTCCATAGTAAGAAACGTCCATAATAGGTGAAGATATCCAACCTCCTACAAATATCTAGCAAGGTCTCGTGGCCAAAATACATTTGTAGGCATAGTAATCACCACATGTTGGAATACATCCTCTCCCTCTATCTCTTCAACATGCACAATATTGAACTCAATCCAACTATCAACTTCTAGAAAAGGTTGGAGCTTGTTGTACCCCAAAATAAAAAATTTTGTTACACATACATTTTGAGAAATGAGTAAAAGTCTTGTTAAATTTGTCAAAAGGTCAAAATTTGGGTGTGTGTGTCTTGCATGAGGGGTTAAAATGTGAAATTTCCAAAATCTGACGATCTGGGTCCGCTCAGAGCGACCTAATCTACAAAACGCAGATCTCAATTTTTCATCCCTACTTTTTAGGAAAATTGCTATTTTTAGAAATTTCCTAAAAATAGTAAATTTTTTTGGGTTTCTTTTGAAACGGATATTGGCAAAACTTTCTAAAAATAGAAAGTTCATCTGCCAGGGCTCAAACTGATTTTGATTGGCTCAAAATACTTCCACATCAGGCTGGTGCAGTTAGAATCTCAAAAAGATCAGTTTTTCCCTAGTGGGTCTATTCTGCTTTTTCATAAGCATATCAGGAGCTCCAAGATCATCAATGGAGGTCAGTCAGCTGCCAGGCATCAGATTCAACACTCAAGCATTGAACAAAAGGTGAGTTGGTGAGCAAGCACGAAGAATGAGGAAAGAAGGTGAAAATTGTGAAAATTTGACTAAGTCTGCTTAGCCTGGGTGCCCCTAAAGGAGATAGGCGCCCATCTTTTTAGGGCATCAAATGTTGAAATTAGGGTTTGAGCCTCCAAGCAAAGTTGTTCAGTTTCCTTTCAGCTCCGCAGCGAATCCGGCAGTATGGTCATCAAATCGTCCATTCGTCTGAAATTCGAGATCAAACAGGGAGGATCCAAACAGAAGTCAGAATGAACAACATGAAAATCATCAAAATTTGACTAAGTCTGGGAACTTTGGGCGCCCCAGGTGCCCAGGGGCGCCCAGCTTTTTGAGAGGCCAAATCTAGCAGTTAGTGTTTACAGATAAGATCAATCTCTTCAAATTTCAGTCTTCTTTGCAACGGATATCTTCGTTAGAGCATCCGACTGGCCAATCTCCAACAAATCCAGATCAAAGTTGAAGGTACAGAATGAAGGTTTCAACTTTGAAAGATGAAAATCAAGAAAATGGCTGAGTCTGGAGGGGTTGGGCACCCCAGAAGGAGATAAGCGCCCTTTATTTTGAGGGCTTAAACAAGTAAATTTTCCAATAGAACCTCCAGTGTGATTTCTTCAAATTTGAACAGGCTTTCCAATGAGATCATCAGCACATCAATCAGAGTTGAAAGTCGTCAGATGCAGAAGGTTGAACAGAGGTTTGACAAGAGTGAAATTTCAAAATTCAAAAGCAAGGTGAAAACACAAGAAAATATTCTAAGTACGGTGAAGTTGGGCGCCCCCAGCCAAGAAGGGTGCCCAAGCTTTTGATGCCTCTAACAAACTTTTCTACAATCAGCACTCCCAGAAGACCCCTATCAGAATCTTCTCAGCTCCGCAACGTGCCCAATCATCAACCAATCTGAGCTCTGAGTCACCAAATCTAATGAGATCATTTGTAGAAGAGAGTTGAAGAAATGTTGAAAATGGCTAAGTCTGGTGAGGTTGGGCGCCCCTGGAGAGAAAGGGCGCCAAAGGTTTTGAGCTCTGAAATTATGGAATTCACCTATGCAGCCTCAAAGATCACTTCGTTGGATTCAGCCAAGCTATCCAGTGAACCTGTCAGCCAGTCAATTGGATTCACTTAGCTCCCGGAATCAGAATTTCATCAAAAGATCAGAAGGAAAAGGAAGAACTTGAAAATCATAAAAATGGCTAACTATGGACAAAATGGGCGCCCCTGGAGGAAACAGGCTCCCATGAATTTGAAGGTCAAAACGAAGTTTTTCGCCAGAGACACCTCTAGAAAAAATTTCTCAGAATCAGTCAGGCTATGCGATGAATCATCCAGCTCGCTTATCAGATCAATCTAGAAGCCGGTGATCAAGGTCAAATTAGGGGGTCAAAATTGTGAAAAGTTGAAAATTTCCAAAAAAAAAGACAAACTCTGAAGCAAGTTGGCACCCCTAGCCAAGAAGGGTGCCCAACTTTCAATGCCTTAGTGAAATTTTCAAAATTGTG
>VDFB02262114.1:0-33098 GCA_007258455.2 Sequoia sempervirens | reverse complement strand
GTATTCTGATGTGTCCTTTGGCAATAAGGGCACGTTCAAGGATAGGTCCCTTTTCCACTATCTTGGCGAAAGTGGTGACACAATGTAGTCTAAAATTGTGGGCCATGTCAGGATGAGAATTTTCTACGAAAAGGGTGACCATGTCTTTTTCTTTCAGAGGATTTTTCATTCGACTAGCTAACGCACGCCACCGTTGGAGGTAGCTGGTAAAGGTTTCTCCATCGCGTTGTTTCTCTTTTAGGAGGTCTAAGGTGTCTGTATCCTTCTGCAAATTGAAAGAGAAATAGGATACAAACTTCTCTAATAAGTCTACAAAAATTTTTATGGACCCCTTTTCGAGAGTCATGAACCAATCTAGGGCATGGCTTGCTAGGCTTCGTGGGAACAAGCGCAGGAGATAGTTATCACTGTACATGACTTCTTGACACTGTGATAA
Organism: Sequoia sempervirens; assembly: GCA_007258455.2. NCBI lineage: Eukaryota > Viridiplantae > Streptophyta > Pinopsida > Cupressales > Cupressaceae > Sequoia > Sequoia sempervirens. Next base: position 32,662 of record VDFB02262114.1, on the reverse strand, counting down.
AACTCCTGCAAATGAGCCTTAGGGTCTTTGTCTCCCTTGTATTTGTCAAATTTTGGAATCTCGAAATGTTTAGGAAATGGGACCAATGAGATGGAGGGATCAAACGGATATGGACATATATCTTCAAATTTAAATGATTGTTTTGTAGTCCTGGCTTGAAGATCCTTAAATGCGGCTTTGATTTCCAATAAGTCCGAGCTAGCTGGTGACAGGTTGGGGGGATATTGATGATAGAATGATGAGGGATCTTGCTGGAAGGTTGTCGGATTGTTGAAATACAAGTTTGGATGATTGGATGATGGCATGGCTTGCTGGTAAGATGGGGGATTTTGTTGATATGGAGGCTATTGTTGTGGGGCATAATATGAATTTGTTGGGTAAAAGTGTGGGGTAGGTTGTTGAGGAGCTTGGATGGGACGTTGCGTGTTGGTTTGTTGGTATTGAGGGTATTGTTGTGATGGTTGAGAGGTCGTGTAAAGTGGTTGTTGGGGAAATTGTTGTTGGTTGTGGTAATAGTAGTGTTGGGGAGGTTGTTGTTGTGACGTTGAGTGTGGTATGGACTGAGGTGGGATATTGTGTTGTGGTTGAACCTTTGGACGCAAAAGGGATGTGAGAAAGGGAGATATGGTTTGGGTAGTATGTTGATATGGTTGTTGTGAAGAGGCCAAAGCATTGTGTATAGATTGTTGCGGATGAGATGGTGGAGGTAGCGTAGGCGTGTTTTGTAAAGGGGGTTGTTGGGTACTGCTCAGAATGTTCAGCTGGGGTGTGCCTTGTGGAGGTAATTGAGGCGGAATGGTAGATTGGTGGACCTGTTGAGGTGGTATGTTGGTGGTCCCAGGAGGCGGAAGCGATGTGGCAAAGGAGGTGCCCCCAATGTTAACTAGAGGTTGGTTGGAAGGAGGGGGTGTTGTTAACGTTAATGGAGGAGGTTGTTGAACACTTTGTGGCATGCCGTAAGCAAAAGGATTATTGGGATCAGGCACTTGAGGTCCACCTATAGCTGAGGTCGAAGCATGTGGGGGATAATTAACTTGATAAAGAATGGCATTGCTAAATTCAGGTTGATGCCAACCCTCGACTGGAGGAACATTGGAAAAGTATGAACCTTCGGGTGCATTTTGGGACTCTTGGAGTACGTTAGATGGGGCACCCCTATATTTGGACAAGTCAACATTGGAGGGGGGTTTAACACCCTTCTCAATGAGGTGGGCCAATATTTCTTCCCCATGTTTCTCAAGCAAACGGTCGGTCATTTGCACATTGGTGGGATTATTAAAATGTTCCTCAAGTGTGAGTTCAGGTTGATTAACCATACTCTTTTCTCCATGTGGCGAGTTGTTCTGATTCTCAGTGTTAGAGTGCAATGAAGTACCATTATGAGGATCGTGAGAGATGTTGGTACCCTTGTTAGGATCTGATGAGACGTTGATTGTTTTATTGGGATCTTGAGGGTTGTTTGCTTGGGTGTTTTGAGCTTGACGGTCGGCCATTTTCTTTCCCTGTGAATGGGTCTAAACGGGCATGCAAATGTGGGATGAGCGGATTAATGACTTTGTCAAATGATTTGATTATGATTGGATGAGGTGAGATTTCGATGGGGTTTGGGTTTTGGATCAGATTTTGTTGGGATATATTAGATCGGATTGGATTTTGATTGGTTGGATTAGATTTGGATTGGGTTGGATTGGATTAGATTTGGATTGGATTGGATTAGATTTGATTGGATTTGATTGGATTGGGTTGGATTTAGATTTGATTGGATTGGATTGAATTGGATTGGATTGGATTTGATAGGATTTGATTGGATTTGATTGGATTGGATTGGATTTAGATTTGATTGGATTGGATTGGATTTGATTAGGATTGGATTGGATTTGATTGATTAGATTTGGATTGGATTGGATTTGGATTGGATTTGATTGGATTTAGACTATTGGATGGTAAGAGATGAGAGGGAGACCTTGAGTTTGATCAAAGGAAGTTACCCTTAACAATCAAGAGCTTTAATTGATTAAGAGGGTGATTATGACACCGAATCCACCTTAAGGTAGGAATGGATTGATTGGGTCGAAGATGATAACTTATGCCACCGAATTTGCCTCAAGATGGAGGCAAATTGATTAGGGTCAAAGTTAAAGACCAATAATCAAGTTCAAGTGCTATGGTCAATTTGCGTGGTTAGGACGGTTTGGTTATGGGTGATGTTTGGAGATGCAAATGGCAAGAAATTATTGGTGGATTAGGGGGAAATTAGAATGAATGGGGATTAAGGATAATTGTGGAGAATGTATGGAGATTTAAAATAGTTGAACAAAAGTTTGAAATAATGAGATGGAGGTTTAAAATGGTCAAACGGGGGTTTTTGAAGGTTTAAAGTGACAAAACGAAGGCTTGGGATGATGAGGTAATGGTTGGGAACGATTAAATGATGGTTTAGAGGCTAAACGGATCCAAATGGGGCAATTTTGGGTGTTCAGGAGGGAAAATCCGCCTCTCTGCAGAAAAATCAGGGGTGCTTCTCGTCACAGTTGAAACAGGGGCTGCCCACCCCTTCCGCAGCGCCAGTAACCGGGGCACCTCCCTTCTCGCAGAGAAAATAGGCCCGCCTTCTCAGAGAAACAGGGCCCGCCTCCGCAAATAGGAATGGGGGGCCTGCACCTTTCCAGAGTACCTATCAGAGCTTGGTTTTTGATGGTAAAGGCTATGGCAAGGACACAAAATGATGAAACAAGTCAAAAGTATCAAAAGTTTGACAAAATTTCCACAAGGAAAAACCTCAAGCAAGCACAATCCTATGATTGATATTACGGGTATGGGCAATATTCAACCAGACGCACAAGGTTTAGGAGTCCTCGATATACCGGTACGTGAGGCACAACTGCAACACCAGCCCGCTACAAGCGTGAGTCGGGAACCCCAGCGGTAGATATTGAAAGGTCAATTAACCTTCGCACGCCCAGTCTCAGGTATCACCCAGCTCTCGGCTGCCTCGCCACCAATAATACGACGTGATCGACTGGGGTACAACTTTCATTCTCCCCCTTTATATACCCCACCGGCACGCACATGGTTGGAATCATCCCTGGGGTGATGAAATCCTGCTGTGTCCCACTAGAAAGAAGACACTAACCGCTTCCAACTACTCCCCAGGTTCACACGAAGTGCAAGGGGAAAGCGGAAACAAATTAATGCCCCCTTGGGTAACACAATAATAGACAAGCACAACAAGAAATAAATGTTACTTCCCTCTAATTAGACTATATTCGAACAGCAAGGATAATTTTTTTTTTCAAAAATTTGATCAAATAAATGGCCCTGCAAGCAAATGTTAGCTATCTTCTTCTTCGTCCTTGGCCAAATTACGCCACAATATGCTACAAAACGTTAGTGAAAAACACCAATATCCTTTCTAAAACAATGTTAGAGGGTTACTGCTTGAAAATAGCAAAAAACAAGAGCAAAAACGAAGCTAAAATGACTATTTTACCTTCCAAACTGTGCTGTTTTGGGGCGCTTCCGCCCTTCTGCAGCAAAAATAGGGGCGCTTCTGCCTTTCTGTAGCAAAATGGGGCACTTCCACCTTTCTACAACAAAAATGGGGGCACTTCTGCCTTTCTGCAACAAAAAGTTAGAGGGCACTTCCGCCTTTCTGTAGCAAAAGGTTAGAAGGCACTTCCGCCTTTCTGCAGTAAACTTTATCATATTTTCAAGAAAACAAGAAAGTTGTGCCCCTCCTACTGCAAGAAACGTGTTAGAAAAACTTTTTAAATTTATCCCTAATTACAGCAAACTCGTTAGAAGAAAATAAAACTTTGAGATATAGGGTGCTTTCGCCTTTCTGTAGCAGACTAGAGGGCGCTTCTGCCTTTCTGCGGCAAGGCAGAGGGCGCTTCCGCCTTTCTGCAGTAGGACAGAGGGCGCTTCCACCTTTCTGCAACAGAAACAGGGGCGCTTCCACCTTTCTGCAGCAAAAAAAGGGGCGCTTCCACCTTTCTATGACCTTTTCCTGCACAATTCTTAGCCAAAACAAGGATTAAATGCAAGAACCCATTTGTGGGTCCCACCAGGCGTGTCAGAAATGTATACCTTAGAATTTATCCTACTCTAAGTGTGCAAAACAACTTAAAAATGTGAATGGTAAAATACCAAGGACACCTCAAGATTAGCCAAAAGAGTGATAAACAATAAGGAAAATGGACAAAATAAGACACAAACAATTTCACCTTCCTTGTTGTTGATTTCTCCTTGATTGGCCCTTGATTGGAATGATTTGTGTGCTCCTTAGATGGTGGATTGAGTGACTAACATGCAAGATTAGATGTGCAAAAATGACTAAATGAGATGGCTAAATGATGGCAAAGGATTAAGGATGCAAATTGGCATCAGTGAAAATTTAAGTTAAAAGCCTTGAGGAGGTATTATAGAGAATGAATTCTAGAGAATTCAACGGGTCAAGATGATTCAACAAATGATGGTGGCCAGCAGGGTTAGAGAACCCCATGCTCCTGCGTATCTTGGACATGGGAGGGTGAAGTTGACAAGGACAAGGAGGTGTAAGTGATAGTCAAGAAGGTACATGAGGTGGAAAAAGGACATGCACCTTGGGGAGTGAGGAGATTTCCACAAAAAAGGGATTTCTCTTGTTCCCAAGTGAGTGAGAAGACATTTATGAATTAATTCTCAAAATCTACATGGGAAAAGGAAAGGCAGGGTTGTGAATTAAAATTCACATTCCTAGGATGATCTAGAGGATAAAAGGTGGGCTCCAAAAAGGTGGGACTTGGTCACATGTGGAAATTGTGACAAGTCTAAGGTTCTAGAAGCCTTGGAAGAATGGAATGTGAATTAAAAATTCACATAGGGAGGAGAGAGACATGGGATAAATAAATGAGAATTAAAAATTCTCATGGGAAGGAGAGTCAATATCCAAAAAGGAAAAATGGAAGAATTGACCAAAAGTGGTGCTAAAAATGGCTAATGACCTTGGTTAACAAAACATTGGATTAGCTAATTAATGGAAGATTAGAGGCAAGTGGCAAATGTAGGAGGATGACATTAATCTCCTATTGTACAGGATGCACATCACAATCATGGAATTAATTAAATTAATTCAGATTAGGGCAAGGTTATGTGGAGATGGACAAGGAGAGAGAAAGTGAGGAATTTTAATTGATTTAAAATCAAAAAAGGAAAAATGACTAAATTAAATAAATTAGCGTATTTATTTAATTTAGAGAGGAATAAGGTGAAAGATAAAGTATTAATTATTGAATTAAATACTTTACCGATATGAGACAAAAGGTGTAATATTAATTTAATAAATTAATATTAACACGATAGATAGAAAGACAGTAAATTTAACTATATGGAAGTGATTAAATTTAGATGTCTACAGAACCAATCTGATAGCTCCATTTACAAGTCTTGCTTGTATGCACAGATTTGATGTTAACATAACTATTGCATTTATACTCAATAGTAACTCAATATCTAGTTCATCATCTGCATTATCTTCTGCTAAACTGTTACCACCATTTTTGGTTGGAACGCTGCATGCAACTAGTTTTGCCAATGAGTATAATTTTTTCCTATTGTGGATGTGAGAATTTTCATTTGTTGCAAACAAATGAACATTGTTTTGAAAGTCTTCATTAGTTGTTGCATCAAGTCTTGTATTAGATCTTTCCATTAGAATTTCCTAGTATTCTATAGTAGGGTTTGCATCTTTAATGTTTGCTAGCAGTTGATGAAATCTTTGTTGATCATTGTTTAATCCATCTTGTCTGTAAATGTGATCTAAAGTAATTACATTTGTGAATTCTTCCCATAGTATTCTAGCTTGCCTTTTGCTGCTATATGCTAGTCTATCATTAACATGTGGTAACTGTCTGAGGTCTCCAAGCAAAATCAATGATATTCCTAAAAGCAATTTATAAATATTGTGTTGTTAATTATTTTTTGATAAAAACTCAATTGTCTAGTACATATAAAATAAATTTTGCTAAAAGGAATAATATATGGTGTTTTATTTTCAATTGAGATGCATACCTGCAAAGTTTTGATATGAATTTTGTGGAAAAGCCTGATGGAGTCGACAATCTATGTTTTCAAGTAGTTTTTCACCTAGAAAGCTCATTTCATCAATCAATATGTATTTGATATGTGCTAATTCCTATTGCAAATGCGTTAATCTTGTTCCTTCAAGTTGTTTGAATTCTCTTATTGGAATTTTCAATTTTGAATGAATAGTTGATGCTCCAATATTAAATGCTGCTACTTCTGTTGGCGTGAGTAGAAGATAGGGAGATTGTTTTAGCATTGAAGCTTTATGAAGTGCTTCTTGTATTGCACCTATAACATATGACTTTCTCATTCTTGCTATTCCTTGAATAATCATAAACAATGGTGATTTATTCTGATTAGAAATGTAGTGTGAGAGGATAATATTAACTGCTTTATGTTGTTTATTGCTGAGATTTCCATAGGTAGCAGATTATGTTACATTATGATGAATTGCAGAGCTATTAATTTTCATGGTATTAATGAAATATATAGCTTCATATGTGTACTGTTCACTTTTGAAATATGTAGACCAATCCGTCTGTTTGTCTAAATCTCTTTTTCCCAACATATTTATCTCTGAAATGTGTATGTTTTGACCATGTTGTAGCCTTGATATGATTTCCCATTCATGCTTTATAGTGGTATGTTGGATAATATTACTATCTTCTGATTGTGAATCGTTATTGTCTTCAATACTTTCTGTAATTGTTCTTCGCTCGACATGCCATTGATTATAGTTGAAGTTTTCCCAATTTGATATTACTAAATCATTGTTATGACCAATATCTCTGCTGATGTCATGAAATGGTTTGTACAGTAGCAATTCTGAGAAGAAATAATTGAACCATTTGTTTGACTCTCTTGCTAGAATTGATATAAATTTAGGAAATACTCGTATAATAGCTGAGTTTTTCCTTGGATTCCATTTGATTTGATTTCTACGCTTAGCATTATATATCCATGATTTTTCTAAATTAATTAACAATACTTCTTCCATGTGTGGGGGCCTTATTTTGTACGCATCAATGTAAGATAGTACTTGTTCTTCATTGTTATTATTTTCACGTAATACACATGTTTGAAAACTTTTGTTGATACATTTAGGTTGATAAATCTTCTGCTGCTTTCCAATTACGGTAGTTCTAATAACATATGGCTTGTTTATTGCACTTCAATGTCCCTTTCTATTATTGTTTCAGTTAGAAGCTTCTTATAAGCTTTTGTGCCAGCTAGATCATTTGGATTTTCTACAGCTGCAAGACATATTAACATTTGTTGGTATGTTTTTGAGCTTCTCTCTGCTTTTGTTGCATACTTTGCAATGTATTTAACCACAAGAAGTTTTGAAAGAACTGGTTGCTAGTCTATATTTTCTCTCCATAGTTGCAAAATGTATCGGTTGTGTGAGTTAAGTCTGTTGTCATTTCGAAGAGGCTCAAATTTTCTTTCACTAGTTTCTAAATTTTCATATCATCTTGGTCCTTCTACATTGAGTGGCCATGGAGTATTATATCTATAAGTCATATTAATACCATTTAATTAGTTTTTTAAAATTAATTAGAAAAAAACATATGGTAGAGTAATGTATATAAATTTTGTTGGAAGACTTACCTGCAAATCATTTTTCCCTTTTTTTCTCGTAGGCATGCACCTTTTCTGCAAATTGTATGTCTTTGTACACTGTTTGCTATCTCCTCATAATCCTTTTCTACATCCATTTCTACAAGTTGCCTTGTGTTTTTGAGACATGGATGTATAGCATTATCTTGGAATGCCTACAATAGGAAGTTGAATTATTTATTTTTCTATTAGATAGTTCAAATGAAGAAACGTATTTACATTTTTTTTTTTGCATATAAAAAATGTACCTGTAAATTTTGTCTAGTTGTAGTATGTCGAGGATTCCATGTGTGAACAATGTACTTGAAGTTCATTTCTATTGCATTTCATTGTTCATTATTGGACCAATCAATAGAATCCATTTTTGGTGCTCCATGTATCCATAGAAATCCATGTATGTGTGTTGATCCTATATGTTGCCACTCATCTCTGGAACAATAATCTTTAATATTAATTCCTTTTTGAAGGATTTATTTTCTAAAATGAGAGTGGCATAAGTGCATGTATTGTGCTACTAAATGAGGATTGTTGATAATATTTTGTTTTCACCAAAGCTGTGCATGTCGTGGATCTATTGGTTGTGTTCTTGGCATTAGTGCATGTAAATTGACCAATAAAAGTTTGATGCACTCAATGTATAGAATATTGTAGGTGTACCAATTTGATGTAGCATGTCTATCAATTACACACGACATTTTGTCCAATATGATCTTGTGCCTCTTAAAGAAGTTCCGTATCACATCAATCTATCTGCAAGATATGATGTTGGTGTTGTTCTCATATGATCACGTAACTCTTGTATAGTGATTGGCATATCATGGATGTTTCTTTTCATAAAAAATATAGTAGATGTTTGTGCTTGATGCCTCATTATCATATTTGACATATAATATTAGAATCATGGATGTTTTGCAAATCAACTATCTTTGTATCAAAATAGGTGCTTTACATATTCATGAAGATGTAATTGTTTTATTTGTGGCTCTAACCAATCACATATACCATCAGGAAACAAAGTTGGAAATGCCATATCAAGTAATCCTGATGTTACATATTCATTTATTGGAGATGAATTGATTGTTGGCCAATCAATAATTGATGCTGGATTTGTATTTGGGTTGTTAACCCATGCACAAATCAACTCCATTTCTGTTCGTTCATTAGGTGTTCGAGAAGCCATTGATGTAGTGTGATCAATGCTATTACCTTCGTTAGTATCTATCATTTGTATCTGCATCTAATTCAATATGCACTATTCATAGTTGATGAAAAATATTTTCATCAGAGTTTAAAGATAAATTTTGCAGAGCATTTTGATTAATTGTGACATCAGATTAAAATTTGTTGTGCATTATTTTGTATTGCAATGCTTTATAAACATGATCTCTGTTCACTGTGAAATGATAATTAGTGCAACGTTGATCTTTTCTTCGAACTATTATGATTGGAAAATTTGTAATACAATGGGGCAATTTTTTTTCTTTATGTTCAATATGTTGTGGAAAGCTTATAGAGTGTCCTCTATATATATACTGACCACCTCTTGCATGTGTGACTTGCAGAATTGGGCTTATGCGAGCGATTAACATTTCTTCTACTTGCGTGAGTTTTGATAATTCTTGTGGTTGTTCTCTTGGACTCATATTATTTGTAGCTGAAAATCTATTCATACCTCTCTCTTGTTTGCATCTATTGCAAAAAGGGCCCTATGCAGTTTGATATATTTTAATTCTGATATAACATTCTTCACAAATATGACAAATTGATGGGGATTTGTATGCATCTAAATGCTTTCAGAATACCATTTCCATATGTTTGAAGTCAGTTGCAAGCAACCCATTTGGATTAATTATTGTTTGAACATTTGAATTTGAACCAGAGTGGGAGTCATTTTCTTGTTCAAAGCTATCAATGTTTATATTTCCTTCCCCTATATTTTCCAATTGTGAATGTTGTATATTTAATTGTAATTTTTTCCTAGCATATCTTATTCTATCTGCTTCATTCCTTTTTTTCCTTTGTTCATCTCTTTCTGCATCATTCATTTTCTGCTATTGTGGTTTTCTATATTCTCTCTGGTATTCTCTTTGATAATGTTTCCTTTGTTCTTTAGATTGAAATTGTTTCTTTGGACGTCCCATATCTAACAAAAAAAAGTCAATCCTATAAATTTAATGAGTATGAAAGGAGAAATTTATAATAACACTTTGTGAAATACAGTTTACTATTGATTTGTAATTTTTTTAAATTTTTTTTATAACTACAATATCATTTGAACTGCTTCAAGTTAAGAACCATAGTTGCATTCATAAAATCTATTAGTGTAAATAATTATTTGTAATATTGATTAGTGTACAATGAAAAGAATGCTTCAAAATTAAATTGTAGATACATCCAAAAAGTCAGTTGGAAAGCATTCTTAAAATCCATTGAACTATGATCCTGTTGAAATCTTAAAAAACTTGACATGTACAAAAAAACATAGCTATAGAATTAAATACAATTATATACATATATATATAAGAATTAATGTACATAGAAGATGTCTTAAGAGATATATGATTAAAAATACATTTGTGTTTTATAGAGTATGTGCATAGGAGTTATTAACATGTATGAAAACCCTATACATGGGTATTGTTAAAATACATTAGTTATTGTTCAAGAATATTTTAAACTGTTCAATAATTTCGTGTGATAATCCTTGCTCATACTTTTCATCATGGTATAGTTCTTTTATAAATCTACTGAATCTTGCAACTTTACAAGATGTATGATGGAATAGTTGTGCAAGATCTTCGATTTTGTGTATTTCTTCTTCTTCGACATTGACAATATGATAAGTTGCTTCTTCAATTTATTTGATAAGCTTGTCAGAATGTTCACAGATTGATTTGATTAATTTATGGATTGGTGTTTTGATGTCGACATTTGAGTTGAAAGAGTCATCAGGGACTATTATTGGACTTGTTACTGAGTTGTACGATTGGTTTTCTTTAACATCGATATTGTCCATGATCTAAAAGGAAAGAAAATGAAATTAATATGGAGATTTTAATTGACATTGAATGTATTTGAAAGAATATGTATAACAACCATAAATGTATGTTGAACATTTTTACAAAAAAGTATACAATCATATACATATATGACAAGTAATGTACAACATTAGTGTCTTACAAAGTATGTACACATGAAGTATTAACATGATTCAAAACACTATACATGGGCGTGCTTGAAATACACAAATGTTTACAAGTTTTTTTGCTCAAAATATGAAAGGTCCAAATTTAAGCAATGGAATCTAATAGAACCTTGCTTTTAGATGAATAATCAAAGTCCTTTGTTTTTATGATTGTGCACTTTAACCTTTCTTCATTGTTGTAAGTCTCTTTTTTCACTTGGAGGATGAATATATCTTTCTTGAAGAGTACTTTGTGGATAATGTTTGCAAACTTCAAATCATCTTGATCTTTGTACTTCAATGTATACAATTAATTTGCTAAATTACACCCATAATTTCTTCTCCTAGTTTTTCAAAAGTTGTAGCTCAAGTTGAACCAGTATGATCTTGCAGTTGGCATTGAAGGAGATATCTATAATCACAATTACTGGAACTCTTATCACATTTTTGACAATACCAATTATCATTTCCATTTTTTTGCACCTTTTTTTTTGCATATCTTACCTTTAGTCTCCAAGGGGCAAGTAGTGTAATATAAATTATCATACTTGATGAAAGACAATGTAGCTTTAAGTAACATCCATGTAGCTATATCACATATAGAAAGTTGTTGACCTTTTATTTCTTCCACTATTTTTTGCATTAAAGGTTGAGTAACAAATGAATTCTCCTTTGTAATAGAGGTAGAAGTGAAGTTTTTTCCTTCTATATTAAACCAAGATTTTAATTGTTCTAACTCTACAAGATTTGGATTTATTAGAAGCTATGTTGTGCTGATTGTGCCCAAAGATTTTCCACCATAGTCACTTATTCTTGCGGCCTTTACGACAAAAGTTGGTAAAATTCCTGAATCACATAACTATTGAGGTTCTTAACCTTCCTTGTTGCAAAAATCACCCCACATGGTCAAGTCAATTTTGCAGTTTGACTTGTCACTAAGTTGAATTGTTTGTTTACGAGTTTGACTGCCATTCTTTCTCAATATTGTATAACATGGGTTGATTGATAAAACAATACCAATGATATCAACCATTGAATTGCATTGCATGTCCTTCAATTCATTTATTGATGTGAAATTGAAACAATGCTCGGGTATCAATGTATCCTCCTCAATACATGAATGAATAGTGGAATTACTTTGCAACAGTATTTCCCACTCGTTGTTTGTATTGTTGAATTTTTTATTTGCAGGTTTCAGAGTCCCATTTGATATTGTAAATACTTTCCCACTTTCTATAGTAAAATAGAATTGCTCTGCAATTGCATTGAAATATGTTACTCTTATTTCACCTCCATTAGAATCAAGCAGATCGAATGAAAAATTTTTTCCTTCTCCATTTGTATTTTTGAAGTGGTGAAGTTGTTTCATAGTCACTCTAGATTTTATTGTCCATCTACTCTGGTAAGGATTCAAAGCTTTAATAGGAATGATTCTTTTAGGAGCTTGATTTTCTGAAGTAGTTTCATGATCAAATGTATTGTTTGAAGTTTCCATCCCTACATAGCCATAATTTATGGAAAATTGTTATAAATAGAGTACATTAAAGGTATTGTTTTGTTCATTGTATTCTACAAACAAGTGAATAAATAAAGACTTATATTAATGCATTATTATAATAAAGTATCTATTATTATTTTCTAAATTCATATATAAATAGTAAATATATATATATCATGTGTTAATTAATTTCATAATATATATAGTAAATATATATATTAAATTTATAGAAATTTTTTTTTTCCATCTCTAAATAGAAATTAAATATCAATGAGTAATTTGAATTGAAATGTTTATAGTGAAAATATCTTGGAAAAATTAAAACAAGTAATTTGAAATGTGTATTGAAGATTTAAAATATAACTAATCAAATCACGTTTTATGCAATTAAATTAATATGGACAAATGAAATGATAAATACCTTTGTGAACTATATGAGTGAACTGCGTCTATATGAGTGAACTCTGTCTGATTTTTTATTTGTGTTTGAGTTGGTAGCTGCAAATAAATATGAAAATCTCAAGAATTAGAGGTCTGCAAGCAACATTGAAATATAAAGCAAAATATAGAATATAAATAATAAAAGAAGTCATTGTATAAAAAGAAGATTTAAAATTTAACTTGATTAGTTCAAATTTAATAAATATGTACAAATTTCTTTTTTTTTGTAATTCATTATTAGTAAGACATATTTTTTGTGGCATGTAAAGAAATTTATAATTGCATATATTTAAACATGGTTTGAGTTATTCTACAATTAACTAAATAAATAAAGACTTATAATTATTATATTATTATAATAACTTATGTGACTTATAATTAATATATTATTATAATAAATTAACCATTATTATTTTGTAAATTAATATATAAATGAAGTACTGAAAATAAATGAGACAACACTAATACAAGATTTTTGTCTTAAGAAAACCCTCTACAAATAAAAACTTCCAAGCAGTATGAAATCGCTTTAGAAGAAAATGGCACCCAGTGCGTTCCTGCTCCCGCCGAGGCGTTCCACAAATCACACCACATAGATCCAATTCAAACAAGATTGAGAAATCCGGGGATAAACATAAATTACATACTTAAGAGAAATTAGATAAATCACAAGAGTAAGGACTGGTTAAGGAGAATGAGGACTATGAACATAATTCAAAACATCACCAGTGATCCTCAAAGTTGGCTTTTGAGAGAAGCTTTGGATCTTAACGAGTGGGATGCTCGAAGGTATAAACTTGTCGTCAGTGAGCCTATGGATCTCTGTACCATAAGATCAAAGCTACAATCCTCCAAGTAGTGTTTATCATGAGATGGTAAAGAACCTGCTTCAACATTTCTATTCTCAATGGAAACCCATTGAAATATAAATTGATAAAAGAATAAATCAGATAACACTTTCTGGGCATAAGGCTTTCAACATTGTGAAGCCAAAATCATGGATCTAGGCATTGAGAGTTTAGAGGTACAAGATCATAGGAATTCACTGCCCAGAGAGTTTGCAGATGATGTGGATTTGACAATTGAGAATGCATTAAAGCATGACCCTTCTAATGAGTATCATACCATAGATGAGAATAAGCTTGAATATTTTGTAATGAGTATCATAGGCATCCAAGACACTTCTTTGATCTGTGTCCTGGCTAAGATCCAATTTATATCCCATATAATGAACAGTATAAAATCCCCTGTGGCAACCAATCCCTCCCAACCTTGGAAGTTCGATTCCATTTGTGGCCCTCTCTCTCTGTGTGGAGCCAATCAATGAGACTAGAGATATGGGTGGATTCAATTTTTTTCTCCATTCACAATCAATCATATATATGGTCAAATAGATGAGTACAGTTGTAATTATTATCTCTATCAATCCCTTACTTTAACTTTCTACAAGTGTGAGAGATACAATCCTTCAATTTCTCTTGCTTTGTATATAAGAGATGATGTAAAACCATACTCTCTAGTTTTTATAGTTGTTATTGTCATAACATCCCCCTTGTCAAATTAAAGGATTCCTGAATGGAGTTGAAAGTGAAAGAGTTGACTCCTTTATTAGCATTCTATTTGGTGCCAACTGGGTCAAAACTATGGAGTTGGGTGAATACCAAAGATGCAGGATTAACATTGCAAGTGCAAATTTGAGCTGCATATGGGTTTATTCACTAACTCTTTGCTTGTTAAGTTTATTAGAATAAAACTTAGGAAATAAGGATTGATCTAGGTATCATGTTGTTCGTTTGCATATTTTAATATTTTTAGATTTTTTGTATATTTTGAAATGAGTAACCATCATGTAGCTATGCACAACAGGAAACCACATCCTTAACTTCACCCTGAGAATCAAAAGCAACAATCCAAGTAGGAGTAGATAAGATCAAGAGGATGAAAGAAGTGAATATACCTACATTTAAAAAGGCTGTGCTAGGAGAATAAGAAAAGCTTGCCAAGGAAGGAGCATTCCCCAAGTGTATCCTCAACACCATAGCAAAGTTTTCATGATGGTAAGAAGTTGTTCTAGGGAAGCACATTTGCACAGATAAGAATGTAAAGAATTACATTCAACATCACAATTACTGTAGCATATGCATAGGTAGATCTTAAATCAACAACACAGAGCATACTGTAGCATATGCATAGGAAAATCTAAATTCAACATCACAACAATTTTAGTATGCACATATGCAGCTATATTAGACATGAAAATAATTGTAGCATGTATTCACAAAGTTGATTTATGTATGACAACATTTGTATTTGATTAACAGCTACAAGGATAGTCTATCAACCAAAAAGTTTCTTCTATATTTTATAGGGGCATGATGAAATTGATGATTGGTAAAAGGTAAGATGATTTCACTTATGCTGTATGTTACTATCAATTTTCAAACCAATCAAGAGAGAAGTTGGGATTGAAGTTTGGTATTCATATGAAATCCATTTGGAAGATATTCCCATACTTCTTCATTTGTTAGAAATTGGGTGCCTTGGTTTTTTGCTACTGATTTCAGTTGTTGCGAAAAAGGTCAGGCTAAAGTAACATCCCAAATGGTGTAAACTTACAAATGCAAAAGAAATAGTTGTCAAGCACAAGCAAGAGCCAATCAATGCGATTAGAAATAATACATGAAAACAAACAGTATTGGAAATTATGAAAACATCCAAAAATTGTACAAAGATTAAAAAAGTTAACACATCATCCAGAAAGGCATAACCATCTGCATGAATCCAAATCACTAAAAAATATACATAATATATATATATATATATATATATATATATATATATATATATATATATATATATATATATTCAATAAATTCATGAACTACATTTTTACAAAAAATATACAATTATATTCATTTTTTAGTTTATTTGTACAAAGAAGATATCATTACAGATATCTGATAAATAAAATACAATGTGATTTTTCAAAGTATGTACATTTGATATGTATAATAATTAATGTACAATGAAGATATCTTTACTGGTATTTGATGAAGGATATACATTGTTATTATACAAAGTGTGTACATATGAGTTATTAACAAAATTAAGGATATACATTGTTTAGAAAAAGTAAAAACTGTTCAATAATGATGTTGGATGAGCCTTGCTCGTACTATTCATCATAGTAGATTTCTTTTAAAAAAGAGAAAGAGCCGCCTACTTTGCTACATTTTTTATGGATTTTTTTGTAGTAGCTTCCATTTGTTGGACTTCTTTGACAACAACAGTAAGGTATGTTGCTTCTTCAATCTCTTCAATAATCTTTTGTGAATGTTTTGAGATTGATTTAATTAATTTTCCAATTGGTGTTTCAATGTACACATTTGAACCAACAAAATCATCATCTAAAATTACTATTGGACTTGTTACTAAATTTCTTGTTTGATTTTGATGACCTTCAATATTTTCCATTATCTAAAAGAAAACAAATGAAATTATTATTCAAAAATTTAAAGAAAAACGAGGTAACATTATTAGCTAAAGAACAAATTGTAGTTTTTTTGAGAACACGATTTATTTCATAACACAAAACCTCAAATAAAACATGATTTATTTCATTAGTACAAAACCTTGTTCATGACTTCAACTTGAAATATAATGTCAAAGCTCATGCATCAAAAACTATTTACTACCAAGTAAACCTTATTCCCTAATTCGTAAGTATACATATTTTATTGATCATTCAAATAACTAATACAACCTCTACTTATTAAGATATCAACCAACAATTAACTAATACAAGCTCTAATAGGAACACAAGCAACTAATACATAAGATATTTCAATACATATGCAAAATGCAGGTGAAATAAAATAAAGAAGTTTATGAGTCAAATTAGATTATGATATTATACAACTTGCATGAAGTAATGATTATTGGGCTCAATGAGGATGAAATTATTTTTTTCTTTTGATGAAATGACCTATGATACTGATGCTATATTCTTGGAAATAGGGGCAATTCAAAGGGAAATAATAGTTGGTTTTTTTGGAAAGACAAAAGCAATTTTCATAGCCATATTTTTGGTTTATTGAGGGGAGTTGGTTTTTGTGTTGGGAGTGACATAAGTATTATTGAACAGATTTTACATTGCTGAGAAGAGTTGATTTCGTATCTCTCTAAATTTCCTTCTACAATATTAGTACTCATAATTAGCTTGGCATGATTTTTGGAAAAACAGAGCTGCAACTGTGTTATATCATTTTAGCTACCACTATCTTTCTGAGTTAGGTGAAGTAGTAGTGATAGAAAAGATCAATCTTTTATGTTTTAGCTCTCTTGTGTATTTGGGTGTTTTGTATTTGAATCCTACACAGATTAAAATCTGTTTTGAGCAAACAAACCATTCAATTTGTGTTTTCTTTATCATTGCAAGTTGATATGGCTTACTTTGTTTGGATTTTGTTCTATTTGATTAGTACAGTTTACTTATAAATGGATTCATATTTCTGCTAGACTAAATTACTTAAGCTGTGAAATTGTCTAGATGAAAACAAAACTCTATTTTTCAGCAATTTTCACATTTGATGCAATCACTAGTTGCCTTCAACAATGAATAAATTGGCATTTTTCCCCTAAACCTTTGAACCTATAAATGCTACAAATAAATATCTAAATTCCAAAAATTATAGGTCTGCAAGCAACATAGAAATATAGAGGGAAATATAAATTTTAAACAATAAAAGAAGTCATTTTATAAAAAGAAGATTTCAAATTTAACTAATCAAATGACATCAAAATTTATGGTATTAAATCAATATGAAAAATTGTAATGATAAATTGTTGGCATATGGCTCTGAGAGATCGTTTTTGGCTACTTGTGTTTTCATTGATGACAACTAGTGTTAGCAGTATGATCCACAGTATTAGCATTGTTTATATCGGCAAGGAAACTAAGACTCTGTAATCTACCGATAGAAAGAAAGAAGAATAGGACATCCGGTTGGCAAGTGGATCCAATCACTTTTCTGGATCATTATTTCATGGTGTGGATCTCCAGAAAATCCTTCTTAGCATTTACACTATCCTCTGATGAGTTTTGTGGTATGATATTAAGTCAAAGTTTGAGTTAAGAGATTCGGTAGCATGTTTCATGGTTTATTTTCCATTTTGGCCAACATGTTTCATATGGTATATCGTGGATATATGTGGAATATGTATTTTGCTATTTCCTATGTTTGAAATCTTGGTTTGGGTCCCTACTAAAGTCTAACTGACTTGTGTGGGTACGCATCAATTCTAATTAGAGATTTGAGCCGACATATGCAAAAATATTATATCTTATTATGAGGCCGACATACATTGAATTTCTGATTAACGGGTATATAAAGGAGATCGATAAACCATTGTTGTGTATGGTATGATCTATGATATGAAAAATCGTGGTAGTAGATATAATGCAGTAGTGAAGGAGTATCAAGAATAGAGCAAAAATTATAGATCAGTTGTTTGAGGGAAGAATAGTTTCGGTATGCTAAGCAGTGTAGAGCAGAGCAAAAGTGTGATTCTGTCAAGAGATCCAGAATCTGATTGAGAGCCTCAGTGGAACTAAAATTTGGCATTTGTAGATGTTCTCTTAGTTCAAAATTTTGTTGTAATCTTAATTTTTCTCAGAAGGCAGTGAACCTTTCCTATTGAGCAGTGAGCTCTAGGCAGTGCGCTTGAATGCAAGTGCATTCCTCTTCTTTCTATTTTAATTTTAATAGAGTAAACATTGTGGATTAATCTCCACCGTGGTTTTTCCCCTTATAGGGTTTCCACGTAAAAATATCTGGTGTTATGGTGTTCATTAATGTGATTGCATGATTTCATCTGTTGTGTGCTACAAATGCTATATGAAGTTTAATTATTGCTATTAATTGTTTTAGATTTGTTTTGGAAATTAAAATCAATGAACACTGATTCACCCGCCCCCTCTCAGTGTTCCCAGTGTCCAACAATTGGTATCAGAGCAGGTTCCTCTTTAGAAGTTTAACATCTTGAGGTGAATCTTGAATTACAATGGATGCTGGTGGTCTTCAACAATAGCTTATGGTAGCACTTGATGATCTTGATCAATCTAAAGTGGAGGTCATGGAATTAAAGGAAAATATTGTGGATGCCGAAAAATTCATTCAATCACTAAAGGATAAGATAAATGAGTCAAGGGAAAAGAGGAAGGAGTTGTGTGATCAATTGAAGCAAAAAGAAAGAAAAGGTCCAGATGATTTCCATCTAAATCAAACCCTAAAAGAAATAACAAAAGAATGTGAAAAGCTAGCCACAGACAATGCAGCTCTAAAAATTGAGATGGAATCAGTGGCAATGAAGTTTACCAAAGAGATTGAACAAAGGAAGAAGAATGAGGAGAATCTTGCCCAGTCCCTGAAAGAAAATTTTGAAGAATGCAACATAATTAACAGTAGAACCATTTAGTTGGAGTTAGAACTGCAACATGCCAGAAAATATGAACACGAGATTGAGAGACATATAGTTACTCTTGGAAATGAGCTTGCTACTACAAATGAATTCAAGGAAAAGTTCAAGATAAGTTCTGCTAAGCTTGATGAGATAACCAAAAATTAGAAGGATACAAATGACAAGTGAGGTCTCGGCTATGAGAAGGATGAAAGCTTTGGATCTGAACAAAAGAACTCTGAAAAGAAGAAAAAAGGCAGAAGACATCCAGTAAGGAAACCCAATGCTCAAATATTTAATGGATATTGTTTTACTTGTAATAAATTTGGACATATGGCTTGTCAGTGTAGAAGGATAAACCTTAGTACTCCATCATTTTCTAGCCAATGTTTTAAATGCAAGAATTTTGGTCATAAGGCATTAGAATGCATAAGTATGCCTATCAATAAATGCTACACCTGTGGAAGATTTGGACATGTTGCTAATACATGTAGGTCAAGAGGAAGTAAGTGGAATGGCTGGCATAGACAGAAAGGTCCAGTATGTTTCAATTGTAACAATCTTGGACACCTTGAAAAATTCTATAGGAACAAAAACATGAATAAAAGAGGTCCGGTTTATGAAGGAAGAAATTCATAGAAAGACAACAAAAGAAAAGAAAGAGCATCTATGGAAGAGACAAGAGATCATATGAAGAAAACATGGGTGAAGAAAAGTGAATCTGATGAAGGAAACAAGGCTGTACTGGAAGCTCCCTCTGGTAATTCTTCCGGTAATTGATATCAGGCTAGTGGCCTAGGGGGAGTTTTTCATGAAAATCTCTTGTCCCCCTATGTATAATTGGCACTGAATTGCTAGATGCCATTAGTCGTCGTGTTATTCATTAATGGAAGTATTAGCAATCAAATGTTGAATTGGATGAAATGGTATAGGCCAGTAGTTGAATTCTTCTCTTGTTGTCTGAGTTTGAAGAGTGATCAGAACTTCTAGGGCAACACATTTAATGCGGAAGAAAGTAAAGTAGGTGAAGTTATAAGAGGGGCATTTGAAACCCTAATTCATCATTGCGCATTGAAGGAGAACAGTTTAAGGGAATTTTCTGTAGAATTTCAAAGGTGTGAAAGTGATCCTAGCAACAAATTTCTAGGTATTTTTGTTAATCATTGATTCCATACCTATTTTTGTGATCGGTAGAACTCTGTTCGAGGTAAAACATGAAGAAAATCAAAGGAGCCATAACTCTAGATGAGTATAGTAGTCAAAATATTAGGGATGAAAGAAATTTGTTGTCACTCACTGATTTCAGGAGGCTTGAAGGATCAAAGCATAAAAAAATGGATATATGGAGTGAATATCCTCATTTTGTCAATGTAGAGATAATTCTATTTGTTCTGAACAAATTGGACGGTGATATCCCCACTCTAGAGAAACCTTATCAAATTTTCAAGGATGTGATTAGGAATCTAATGGTCTTACACAATGTTGGTGATATATACTGAAGAAGAAGTCGATTCACAATGTTGAGGTCGAAGCCCTAACTAGAAGAAGGGGAGATCAAAGGGATCTGATAATTGAGATGATTAAGGATATGTTGACAAGGTATGTTGCACATGGAATCACATATAAGATCTTCTTTAGAAACCGAGAAGGATCAACCTCAGAAGGTGTTGCATATATCGCTCATAAAATGATAATTGAAAATGAAGACTTTGACCTATGTAGTCTGACGAAGGATCAACTGATAGAGAATGTTCGATTAACGAAGGATATTGACTACCCCTTTAGGTTTGGCACTCTGATAATATGTATTATGATGTATTTTCTAAACTATTTTCCTATGAAGGATAATGTAGTGTGGAGAGAAAATATGCCAGTTTGTAAGCAAATCTTCAATCATTATAACTCTTTTGACAATTGTGAACAAGTGTATGAAAGCTTATTTAGAAAGGTGTTAGAAAGGTTCAAGGAAAGTGTTATCCCTCTCCCGGTAAAGTTAACTAAAGTTGGATCATCCTCTAGAAAGGCAGAGAAAAAGCAAAAGAGAGGAAAATGATATGGGTAGTGTCACTCATCCGGTACCCAAGTCAACAAAGGTTGAAGAAAAAAGGAAAAGACAATTGGTTATGGATGTAGAGGATGGAGTTTCTAAAGAATATACTCCAAGAGATCAACCAAAACTAGGTGAGCAAGAAATAATAATAGTTGAAGACAGTGATGAAGAAGGTGCTATGTTCAAGTCAAATATAGTGCAAATCATTCAAGATGAGGATGGTATGCAAAAGATATCAGACATATGGTTAAATGGACCATCTTATGAGCAAGATATTATTCAAAAAACTCTGGAAAGATACTTTGCTGATAATAATATTGAGTTGGAGAGTCTATAGGATGTTCTCCCAGAAGAATTGATTAAATGTGTCAAGGTATCTATGGAGTCTGTGCCTCTGGACAAAAAAGAGGAGGAAATAATTTCCCATTTAAAGATGCAGTTTAGGCTATCTCTTTCCAAGTTGAAAAATAAAATGAATGAGCTGAGACAGTGCATTGATTCGGCCAACAAAGTTTTCAACTATTGCCTTAGGTGGCCTCATGTGGTAGGCAAGTACAAGGATAAGTTGGAGGAAATAAAAAAGGAGCTTGTCAGAACTGGACAAGATTATAGTATGTTTTTGGACAAGAATGGAGATGTTAAGAAGAAAGTTCATGCTCTGAAGGTTGAGCATGCAAAGGTCCACTTTGCTAGGAATACTCTTATTGATGCCTTCTGGAAAGTGAAAGACATAACTGAAGGGAGATTAGAGTAGATGATTGAAGTGCTTAAGTTAGGAGAAAAGCTGAAAGATACAATCACCATTCCCGAGTCTCTTGTTCAGATCATCATTATAACTTCAAAAAATAACAAATTGATCATAGCTATTGAGATTGTGGTGGACTCTTGGAAGAAATTCCTTCCTGAAATGAAAGCTAAGTATAAAATAATCTTCTGAATTCTTACAACAATTGTCCAATTTTGATCAATTTTTTCATCATTAGTTGGGAGAGAATGGAGTAAGAGTAAAGTACACTAAAAGGGAGAGAATAAGAAGAAAACTATAGAGCGGATATAGTAGAGCTTTGTCATTGATGTCAAAGGGGAAGAGAATGCAGTGAAAATTTTCCTTGACATCCATAGGGGGAGCAATAATTTTGGTCTTGCTAAGTTTTTGGTTTTGACACTTAGTCAATTTTTCACTAAGTGTTGCCATCAATGCCAAAGGGGGAGATTGTTGGCATATGGCTTTGAGAGATTGTTTTTGGCTACTTGTGTTGTCATTGATGGAAAATAGTGTTAGCAATATGATCCGTAGTATTAGAATTGTTTATACCGGCAAGGAAACTAAGACTCTGTAATCTATCGACAGAAAGAATGAAGAACAGGACATTCAGTTGGCAAGTTGATCTAATCACTTTTCTGGATCATTACTTTGTGGTGTGGATCTCCAAAAAATTCTTCTTAGCATTTACACTATCCTTTGATGAGTTTTGTGGCATGGTATTAAGTCGGAGTTCAAGTTAAGAGATTCAGTAGCATGTTTCACAGTTTATTTTCCATTTTGGCCGACATGTTTTATATGGTGTATCGTGGATATATGTGGAATATGTATTTTGCTATTTCCTATGTTTGAAATCTTGGTTTGGGTCCATACTAAAGTCTAGCCGACTTGTGTGGGCATGCATCAATTCTAATTAGATATTTGAGCCGACATATGCAAAAATATTATGTCTTATTGTGAGGCCGACATACATTAAATTTATGATTAACGGGTATATAAAGGAGATCGGTAAACCATTTTTGTGTATGGTATGATATGATATGAAAAATTGTGGTAGTAGATATAATGCAGTAGTGAAGGATTATCAAGAATAGAGTGAAAAGAATATATCAATTGTTTGAGGGCAG
The DNA here is from genome assembly GCA_007258455.2 of Sequoia sempervirens. Taxonomy (NCBI): domain Eukaryota; kingdom Viridiplantae; phylum Streptophyta; class Pinopsida; order Cupressales; family Cupressaceae; genus Sequoia; species Sequoia sempervirens. The sequence goes on along the minus strand of VDFB02262114.1, from coordinate 9,454 downwards.
AATAGTTTTGGTATGCTAAGCAGTGTAGAGTAGAGGAGAGCAGAGCAGAAGTGAGATTCTGTCAAGAGATCCAGAATTTGATCGAGAGCCTTAGTGGAACTAAAATTTTGAATTTGTAGATGTTGTTCTCTCAATTCAAAATTTTGTTGTAATCTTAATTTTTCTTGTAAGGCAGTGAGCCTTTCCTATTGAGCAGTGAGCTCTAGGTAGTGCACCTGAATGCAAGTGCATTCCTCTTCTTTCTATTTTACTTTTAACAGAGTAAACATTGTGGATTAATCTCCACCATGGTTTTTCCCCTTAGAGGGTTTCCACGTAAAAATATCTTGTGTTATGGTGTTCATTAATGTGATTGCATGATTTCATCTGTTATGTGCTGCAAATGCTATATGAAGTTTAATTATTGTTAATTGTTTTAGATTTGTTTTGGAAATTAAAATCAGTGAAGATTGATTCATCCCCCCCTCTTAGTGTTCCCAGTGTCCAACATAAATACCTTTGTAAGCTTTATTAAACAACTGTGTCTGATTGCTTGTATGTGTTTCTTTTTCTACCTGAAGAAAAAAAGCTCCAAATTTTAGAAATAAAATATCATTTAAAAACTATTTTACTAGAAAAATGAAAGCAAAACAATGGAAAGTATGATTTTAAAATATAAAGATTTATATCAACTGTAAGATTGATTGTCAATTTTAGGCAATTCCTTTTAGTCCTCATGTAAAAATGGTAAAATAAAGACCCCAAACACAATTTAGTAGTAATGTAGAAATGTAGATATCAAAAAATACAGACAACACACATTGGATTGACTGTACATTCAACTTTTTTAACTAAATTAAAAAAAAACTAAAAGATTTATACTTAAATAGAACAATTGTTTGGAAATTGACCCTTTGTTTTTTTTTGGGGTCGATAACATGAAATATTATATTACTTTAAAAATAAAGATTACAACCATTTCAGTTTGATACCTCCCAATTTTTTTTCCAAAAGTCTGAAGAAAAAATCACTTTAATGTATAGCCCCCAACCACTAAAATCTTTAAACACTGTATTTTTACCAGTACAAAAAACCACCACCAACGGTCTCTGAGCTAATTCCCTACCCGAGCTACCAAAATGGGAAACCTATCAACCTGAAACCCCAAAAACCAAATTCACTATTAGTAGTAGAGATTCAAACAAAAAGCGGCAAAAAAATCAACGACCCAGTTCCCTCATTTGTTTCTTCTTCTGGAACCTTTGCCGCTTCTTCAACTGACGTTTACTCTGGTGCTTCACTTTTTCCACCTTACCCTGTGCTTGATTTTTGGCCTTCTCAATGAACTCATTGAGCTCCATAATCTCAATAAACAGCTTGAGAGCCTTCCATCCCAGTCTGGCTTCCTCCTGACACCTGGATTCAAAGTTTCCTTCCGGCCATCGAATGAATGGCTTAATTCTGGCACCCCCATAAAGCAGCTCCATCTCTTCATCAATGATTCCTTCATAAATGTCCAAACCTACCCCTAGAATCACCCATTCAAAGATGGAATCCATGTCCACCAAAAAATCTTTATGAACGATTTTCAACAACACTTTACGCACCAACTCCACAGGTTCTCCTATATCAAGGCCCCATGCCGCTATCAAGGAATACACATCTAGGTTTGTTCTGAGCCTCTATCTTAGAGCACCAAAATCCTTGCCAATGATCATTCGTACGCACTGCACCATTTTGTCATCTTCAATGAGAAATAAACCCTCTAGTATTTTCGTCGATGCTTCACCAAAAAACAAATTCAGAGACCTACGAGATTGGAAAGTAAAATTCGCCTCCATTTTTCTCTGAAAAAGAACCACCTTCACCACTAGAGACCTACTGCCTGACATTTTCTCCTCTTCGAAATGTGAGGAAAACATCATTTCCTCAACCTTTAAACTTCTTTCACCACCCACCTCAAATTAAATGCTACTCGTACTACTTAGGCCACTGCTCGACTTCTCCATAACTTATTAGTCTTGTCTAAAATCTGGACCTAGGCTGCCACTTCAAGCATTCAATGCGATGTACCTACCTGATATCACCAAAATTCTGCTAAATCTACTTCTCAAAAATCCTCAAATTTGAAAACTCCAACTTCACTAAAAGATAGTGCCCACTTCGAAAGCATATCCGCTTCGACATTCCCACAATGTCTAATATGGCTCACCGTAAAATTTTCAAAATTGGATAATTCTCTTCTAATTTGTTTGACCACAAATTGAAGGTGCCATGCATGAACTGATCCATTTATCACCGCTTGCATAACTATCATCGAATCCCCTTCTAAGTGAACCTTTATGGCATCTAAATTCCTTCCACACTTAATTGCTAATAGAGCTGCAAGAGCTTTAGCCGCATTATTTGTTCCTTTCGACAATTTCTTTGGTCCTAGCACAACCACATCACTATTCTAATCTTGGATAATAAATCCTGTCCCTGAAGGGCCATGATTTCCTTTTGAGGCCCCATCAAAATTTATCTTCCACCATCCTTTCTGAGGTTTTTTCTAGCAAGTCATCCTACAAAGCTTCTCAGTTGGATTTACCCAACTTGGCCCCTTAACAGGCCATAAATTGACCCTTTGTTATCAAACATATTACAAATGGAAATAATTAGAAAACATTTTATCAAGAAAACTTAAGTTTTGAGAGATGAGTGGATTTATACTTAAAGTTTGTTTAGCATGTTTGGAAATCATCATTAGAGGAGACTGTCAAGAGAGTTTTCAAAAGATCACAATCAACTTAAGGTATAAATAAGGTAGTGAAGATCAACAAAGTTCCACAATAGGTTTGTGATGAAGACATGATTCACAATGAAGAGTTTACTATCATAAACCCAAAGTATTGAATAAGATAGTGTAAATCATGCACTTTGAAAAGAGAGCAATGACAATCAAAGAACATGAATAAAGGACAATCCTATTTAAGGATATTTAATGGTCACCATTGAATAGGATAGTCATAATGCTTTAAGATTTTCATTGCAATCTCCTGTTAATAGAACATAATATTACACAATGAAAAGGGAATGACATGTCTACAAAGAAAAATGGAAGGGTGAGAGTTGTGAAGAATTAAAGGAGGATATACTCACTATAAAATAAATTTTTAGATTTGGAATAAAGAGGGACAATTGCCATATCACCAAAGACACAACCATGATCAATAGCCTATTATGATTTAAAATACAACCTCTTCTACAAACTTCATGGATAGTTAGTTCTTGAGATGAGGATAGTTTCAAAAAGAATAAGGATAATGAAAGACAATTTGAAGACTAAATACATAAAGAAGGGACAATCATGACCCTATGAATATGATAAGAACCATAAAGATGCCAATAATTTTCCGAGAAAGGATTGTCATGTATGCACTAACCATGATAAGGATCCAATAAAAACCTTTTGGATAGTAAAGTCATCATAAATCAAGTGAAAATCATAGTCAAAACTAAATGAAATACAATTTGAAGACTGTGCAATGACAAGTAAAAGGAAATGAATGCAAACCAATTCAAATAAAATATTTTTGACAAAATTACAGTGGCAAGGATGAACATGTTGTAGTCACAAAGGACAAAGTGGAGAAAGAGGAAAAGGGAGTATACAGTACTAGAAGTTCCTTAAGGCAATCAAGACAAGGTTTTCAAATCATGGGCAGTCCCTATATTTCATAAGATAGCAAACCTTTCTTAGTATCAACATAACCCTTGTGAGTCAAATGTCAAGTCATTCCCAAGAAGACGACTAGAGTGACTTTAAAAGAATGAACCAAGACAGTCACATACATACCATGACTCAGCAAAGAGGACATTGAGGTAGGAAACAAATATCAAGAAGAACAAAAATGACAATCTTAAAGTCATTTAAGGAAACTTCAAAAGGTAAAGACCTATGATAGTGAAAATTTCAAGTGTAAAAGGCCAATTCCAACTCTTTAGAAGGAAATTTTTTCATAAAACCGGTTGCTAATTCACTGTCTATAGAAGGTAAGACTTTAAAATAATGGTGTCAATTGGAACTCTTCAGAAGGCAGATTTTTCATAACATTGGTTGCTAATTCACTGTCTACAGTGTTGTGATGGGATCAAACTCACTGATACAATGCATGCAGAAGAAAAATAAGTCGTTAGTTCCAAGCACAAACATAATATAAGTTAAGACTTTAAAATAATGGTAAGAATTTAAACTAAGCCGTTATACTTAGTAATGCAAAAATGTAGATCTCAAAAAATAACATAGTAATACCATCAAAATCGCCTACAGTTCGTCTTTCCATTGATAAAACTTAGCTTCTTATTAGATTTTTCTAAAATGAATTAAAGAAATAAATTATACTAACATCCACAAATGATCAAGACAAGGTTGATGGGTAGTTTTGAAAATAAATACATTGCATGATGAAGGAAACTTCAAAAGGTAAAGACCTGTGATAGTGAACTTTCTTGAAATAAAGATAACTTGATCCTGAGGAATGAAAGAAGATGAAAGGAAATTGAATGAGGGATGCACCATCAATCAGAGAAAAAAATGCAAACAATGAATTTGTTAAAGAAAATACAACTTTGTAAATCTGCTAGCGAAAGAAAGGTTACCGGATTTCGCAACAACAAGAGTACGTTTTGCATGTAATTGCTAAGAGTTATTGTATGCACAATAATGACTCCATTTATAGGGAAATTGTGGAAGTGGCGGGTTTGAAATTTAGTGAATTCCCATTCTGTTTGCAATAGTCATTCACGTCCATGTCTGTTGTTGAACATGGTAATATGTGATTGCCTATATTCGTGGCATAAACAACCACAAAGACCATTTTTTTAGCTTCATTATGTTCCTTATCTATTATTTGCGAAATAACCAACCACGTAGACCATGTTCGTTGCTTTATTCCATTCATTATCTATGTATCTAGCATGTTCTTTGCTTTATTCCATTCATTATCTATTATATCCATTATGAACGACCAAGATTTTTGCTGCAGCCGAGATTTAATCACAAGTTTTTATGTAAACGGATGCCTGTGATTGTAGTGGTATGCCTCTCAGCGTAATAATTAATATTGTACAAGTTTAACTTAATTGACATATAACTTATACAATCTTAACATTTGGATTTGTGTGAGGATTTCATATTCAATGATTATGTAAGTGGAAGATTTTTTTTTTGCTTAATAATGAATATCATGTATGCTTTCTTAGCAAATTCCCAATAGAGGCAAAAGACTCATTTAAAATCTATCTTATTTCCACTATGTGTTAGTTCGGTACTTAGTGCATCTACATATACAAGCTATAAAATAGGTCACAAAAGCTCATTCACAAATCTCAATATCTATCTCATCAACTCATCATTATATGCTCACAATTGGAGAATACAATACCATGTAGACATGGAAGTTGATGGCATGTTAGCCAATTTTTTTTCAATGTTCCATTTCTAAATTGTATTTTGCATGGGAATTTTTTATAAAAGTATTAATTTTATTGATATAGGTATTTGTATATGAGAATGAACTAAAACACTTGATCATAAAAATTGCTCATAAAAAATTCTCTAATATCTACCTTAGAAAACATATCTAGCTAGTGGCCAATATGAGGCTAGCAACTAAAAGGGAGGGCAACCGACCTTTCCATTAGCTACTAGCCTCAAATTGGCAATTAGCTTGACTATAGACAATTTTAAATTAATATTATGACAAAAGACTTACATAACATGTTGGACTAGTAATATAGTTTTAGTTTTTAAATACATCTAGAAAATCATTTAATCTATTTTATTTATTGAAGAGTTATTTTATTTTATTTATTTGAAAGAATTATTTTATACTATTTTAATGTATTAATCCAATTATCTTTAAGGAGAATGATTTTAAAATTTTCTTGAGTTGACAATATAAAAAAGAAGATTTTTTCCTTAATTTAAGAATAAACAAAACATCTCTTGTGAAATTATCTAAAATCTTCAATATTTCTCATCCTTGTGTTTCTATAATTGAGTTATTCCTTAAATATAATTTTTCATTACAAAACTTGATATCAATTAAAATATTATATATACATATTATATCTCTCGACACGTCACTATTTAGCACTCACTCATTATCATTAAATGTAGAGAGAGAAATATAAATGATAATAATTTTATTTTGATTTAAAAATTGATTCCAATTTTAACATTGATTTTACTTTAGATATTGTTTTTTATTTGAATAATTTTATTTTAAAAGTTTTTTTCAATATAATGCAACCTTAAGGAGTTGCTCCCATTATATTAATCAAAAGAAATTTTTACATTGATTTTGAGCATCCAAGAATGATTTGCCTATACTCCATTGACATCTTAATATGTTGCAGAGATTATACAGACCATACCTTAGCTAGTTTAGGTATCAAAACCTGGCGGACATATTGAGTAGAACGAGGGTGTGGCGTGACTTGAATATGCATTGCAGTTGCCCCTCAGTTTGTGACCCAAAAGGCCATTTGGTGCTGTGAACACACAAGGTGAATGGGCGCGTCCATAACAGGAGGATGCTTCACACCATGGTTACATGGTCTTTATTGCTGTTCATCACCATTCTCAGGGTAATCATGTTCGAGTGCTTCTAACACCAAATCATCCTCACAATGAATAATAGTGTTGGCCCAACAGGTTAGCATCCATGTTTGATAATTCAATTTGAGTTGCATAAAGTATTGAGTTAAGTTTCATATGTGAAGGCGTTTGGACCTTACAACACTTATTGTTAATGTAGAGTCACTCTCAACTCAATATCTATCTTTGGCATTTTGAAGGTATGAATACAATTACAGACCCAAGAGTAAAGTATGTAGCTCAGCTTTGTTATTGGTGCCACCTTTGAGGTATTTTGATGCTTCACACATCGTATTACCTGTCCAATTACGAATAATGCATCTGATCCCTAAGAGATAAGGTTTTCTTTCGAAGTTTCATAGAAGTTCAATTTTACTTATCCAATTTGAGGTTGTTTCCATTTTTCCTTTGCATGTTTCTTTGGGGCCTCACCAACCCCAAACCCATTAAGAGGGGGGAGCTTAAGTCTAGTCCAATTTTTGGTCATCTGATTGTCCCAATATGTCACATTGAGATTTTGGTTTGCCTTTGAATTAACTTTATATCTGATATTTCAACAATGAAAATTTTAAATTTTTTCAAAAATGAGGGCATAGACATTTTCTTATCCTAAAATAATCTTCTATTTCTTTCTTTCCAAATTTCCCATAGTAGAATGGATGGGCTTAAAATCCATAGATAATTGAAAATTTCCTTCTTGTGAAGAATTGGCCATGACTGGAACAAGCACATGATTTCATTTGGATTGAGAATATTTCCACCCAAGTTTTACACACAACCATCTCCAACATTCTTGAGAAAACTAGCATCTAAGAAGAAGGTGATCTAGAGACTCATCATCAACTTTGAAAAGTAGACATTTGGATGGGTCAGAGTATCCTATCTTCCTAAATCTACCAGTAGTGATAATTCTTTCTTGTAGGGAAGCCCAAGTGAACATCCCAACTTTAGGGAGGTAGACATTGTTCAAGCATAAGTGTATAGGTTTCTCTATTTTTTCTCCCTCCACCTCAAATACAGTGTAACCAACTTTCGTTGAGTATTGTCTATCATTCGATCAATTCTATCTGATACATTCTTCTTCATTATTTAGGAGAATATGTATGAGAAACATAATTTTGTGAAGTTTTACAATTTTAGAGGTAGGGATACCCTCAAGCTCAAATTTTTTCCATCACCATGTGGTGATCCTTTGTAACATGCCAATTGTTCACACAAGTAAGATTTTCTAAGTTTTCACTTTCGAGTAAATAAACTATGTAACTTAACCATTGCCATAAAAAAAATATTTTATTAATAGAGAACAATGATCATAGAAGTCATAACAATAATCAACATTGATTCCATTTCCAAAATAATATTTCACATATTACAATATTCCAAAGATTGTGTACAAAGTACATACATAGCTCAACCGAGCTTCAAAGCAATAGATATAGATGGTCCAGGAATCTCCTTTCAAATCTTGGTCTTTAGTCGCTTGTTGAGGAGGAGAAGCATCACTCAAGTGATTTTCCACCAACCAAGGACTCATATGCGGTCCCCTGCACATCTATCATTCGATATATGACCCTACCCTTCGACAAAGAGATTGGTGGAGTAACCTCGTAATGACAACCATTTTGAGCTTAGTGTTGTGTCCTACATGAATAGAACTTGTAAACCCTACAATCTTGATCTAGCATGCATTAATGGATCACGGTGAATTGACAGTGGAGCCAAAGGAAATCACACTACTTTGGCCAAAGTGTTCTCACTCAGTACTTCAATTGACAGTCATCCTACTAACATACACTACTCAAGATTGATTTGACTTTAGGCCATTATAAACTATGCATATGTATTTCCTTCTATAGGTAGTCTTTAACCTTAGAAACAACCTATTCCCTTTCCCAAAAACTCAATGGTATTTCTACCTACAAATTATAAACATAAGTTACCTTCCCTTCAATAGATAATCAAATCCCATGTGTAACTTACGAGCTATCTAAATCAATCAAATAACTTTGCAATGGATAACCCTTAAGCTATCCTTGTTTCATCACTCCTAGTATATTTATACTAATGATAAACAATTCCTCCTATTATGGAGTATTTACAAACACTAAGTTCATAGAGAAGCATAAAACAACTTCTTTTCCTTTTCATAAGCAAATACCATGATTCACTAATGCAAGCATTCTCAAGCAATTCTAATAAAAGAAAACAAGACTTTCATTCTTTCATATAATAAAAGACAAATAAAAGGAGATTAGATCCTCATGCCTGTAATACGCTTGATCCAATTGAATAACTTGATTCTCAACCATCCAATGACAACTTGCTAGGCTTCACTTCAACTACTATAAACACTCAATGCAATACTTCACAATATCCTCTTTCTCGAGGCTCACAAAATAACTCAATGCTCTCACAATATAGCTCTATGCTCTCAGAATAATAGCAGCAGAATGAAACTACAGAATTGTGCGTCCTAAATGAGAGTGTTGGCTCATTTATTTATACAAAATAAGTTGGGACTTTGATGCCTAAGGAGAAGGTATGCCAGTCGACACCACTCAAGCATACAGGTTGACTCATCTCATACAGCAAAAAGGTGGCAAAATTCTAAGTAAATACTCAAATTGGTATTCTATAGATTGACCTTTTGGTATGACAACACAAGACTAATTGATTGAGGTTAATTTGACTTAATTTCCCCTTTAATTCAAATCCAAGCCTAATTAAATGCTAATTCTGAGCGATAAAACCTGACATTCATAAATGACATTACACAACACTTGATTTTAGAAGGTGTGTGTCCTAGTTTAGTGACCTAGGACTCATTGACAA